>PVLA01005684.1:0-140377 GCA_004027455.1 Hydrochoerus hydrochaeris
ATGGCACTATGATATGATAACATGCAAGGGATAATTTCAATTCTTTTGCATTTACTTAAATATGTTTTGTGGGTTAGTATATGGTGTATTTTAGAGAATGTCCCATGTACTGCTGAGAATTCTGATGTTGTTGGATGGAACACTCTGTATACATCTATCAAGTCCATTTGTTCACAAGTATAATTCATATTTCTTTGCTGATTTTCTGTCTAGTTGGTCTGTTCCTTTGTGTCAATGGTGTGTTAAGGTCTCCTGTTATAATTGTGTTATTGCTTATTTGATTTTTCTTTTTGGTTAATACTTGCTTTGTGTAGCTAGGTGCTCTGGAATTTGGTGCATATATATTTAAAATTGCTATCTCTTCCTCTTGAAATTTTCCCCTAACTAGTATGTAGTGACCTTCTTTATTTCTTTAGATCATTCTTGGTATGAAGTTCACATTGTCTGCAAGCAGAATAGCTACCCCTGCTTTTTTTTTTTTTTTTGAGTCCCTGTTTTATGGAATATTGTTTTCCATCCTTTGACTTTCAGTCTATGAGTTTCCTTTTGGGTTAGATGGGTTTCTTGTAGACAGAATATGTTTGGATGCTGTTTCTTGATCCATTCTGCTAGTCTGTTTCTTTTAATTGGTAAGTTGAGACCATTTACATTAATGGTTATAATTGTTATATATGTTTATTGTTGACATGTTATCTTTCTGCTGTTGCATCTTTACCTTTCCATTCTGTTTGTCTGTCTTACTCAGTGGTTTTTTCCTATGTGTATCTAGAATGTCTTTCAGTATTCTTTGTAAGGTTTATTTGGTGATCATGAAGTTCTTCAGCTGTTCTTTGTCATGGAAGTATCTTATTTCTCCATCCATTTTGAAGGACAGTTTTGTAGGTACATCGGTCTTGGTTGGAAGTCATTTTCCTTTAGGATATGTAATACTTTACTCCATGCTCTTCTTGACTTCATTGTTTGTGTTGAGAAGCCTGCTGTGATTCTGAAAGTTTTTCCTTTATAGGTGATTTGTATTTCTAACAGTTTTTAATATTCTGTTCTTATGTTGGATTTCTGGGATGGTGATTATTATATGTCTGGGTGTAGTTTTATTTTGGCTATGGCTATTTGGAGTTCTATGAGTTTCATTAATCTGTATGTCAGTTTCCATTCTCATGTTTGGGAAGTTTTCAGCTATTACATCTGTAAACAGCCTCTTGATATCATTGTGTTGTCCCCTTCTTTTTCTTTTATCCCTATTAATCTTATATTGTTGTTGTTTTGCATCATCTTGCAGGTTTTGAATTGTTATTTCCTGATTTCTTGTTATTTTTTAGAAGACCTTTCATTTTCTGTTCACTAGCTGCAATCTTATCTTCAAGGTATGAGATTCTATCTTCAGTTTCATTGAGGCAGTTTTGGCAACTTTCAATAGAATTTTTTATTTCCTGTGTATCTCTTTGAATCTGCTTCATGTATTCTGTTTGTTTCTCATACTCTTCACTCAGGGATTCTATCTTTTTGATTTGTTCCTCTATTTTTTTAGTTGTGCCTTCTTTAGATGCATTTGGTATTTCTTTCACTATTTTTATCATTTCTTCTTTTACCTGTGAGATTATTTCTGATTTGAGTTCCTTCATAGCTCCCTGTACTTGCTTCATTATTTCAGTTGATATCATTTCAGGCATTTCAGGTGTATATCTAGTATTTTCTTCTATGTACATGGCTCCTAGGCTTTCTTGGGATGGGCTGAAGGTTTGAGATTGCATTTTGGTATTTCATTTTGTCATTTTCCTATATTTCCATGTTTCCATTGATGTTCCAAGGCTTTCCCTGGGTGTGTTGGAAATAACCTCCTGCCCCCTCCGCTCTTGGGACTCCTCACAGCACAGGCCTGGCTCTCCTCAAGGTGTGGGCCTGGCTCCCCTGCTGGAATGAAGGTAGCTGGGCATGGTCCACTCAAGCCTGTGGAACCTCCGAAGCCTAGTATAGTGTCCTAGGGAACTGGGCAGGCACCCAGCCACCTGGAGCGATGGTCCCAAACTCTCCTTAGGCCAGTGCTGGTGAGCTGGAACTCATCTTGCAGTTGCACAGGCCTGGCTCCCCTTGCACAGCCGCAAGCAGTTTTTATTAAGGTAAAGAGCAAAGAAACTCGTATTGTGTAAGCTTAGATTATGTATCTTGTTTACTTTTTGTCCTTTTGAGACCTCATGTTTTTATCTTGTGTGTGTGGGGATGTTTCAAGGTCTGCACTTGCTACCAAGACCCTGTCATTGGATGTTTCTGAGACAAAATGGAGTCAGTGTGACCTCTCTAGAGTATTCACCTTCAATGGATTTTACTAGACTTCACAATTGTTATACTAAAACCATTTTACTTATATAGCAAGTCAATATTACAAGTTTATATGTTAAACTTTTTATAGAAATGATTTTATGAGAGGAAACATCATGGTTCTGAATGAAAGAAAAAATTATTAAAAAAACAAATTTGGGTCATGGTTACTACATTAATTTGTATTATATGTACTATAAATTATTGTGTGAGCAAAGAAATATTGAAACATATTTAGAGTCCATTTCTGATTTCAGAAACTGTACTTATTAGATTGTAACAATGTATTGAATTTATTTCAAAATGTAATGACTACAGTAGTTAATAATTGTGAAAATTCCTCAGCCCTTCACATTACATTTTCCCATGAATCTCTCCAATCCAGTTAAAGTAACAGCTTCCTACACCTGTGGCAGAATCACAGCATCAGGCAGTTTAAAGATCAATTAGCAACACTGTAGTCCTGCACAGGATTGATGTGACAGTATATTTAATGTGTTCAGAATAGTCTTTGAATCTTAGTTAAATGAGACAATATACAACTGTTTCTATTAACAATTTCACAACACAAGCAAAATAATCAAATATCAAACCACACCAAACTTTAGTAATTTAAAACCACAACAATCAATTTATTACCTTCTCATGATTCTTGCTTGAGGTGTTCATCTAGATGGCAGTGGAATGTTGTTTAAGGTTAAAAACATCTGCACATTTCTTCCCAGAATTGTCTGGTAGCTGATGGTGACTGTTAACTGGCATCTCTAGAGTGTCCTGGGCTGCACCACAGAATGGAAGGAAGGCTCTAAATATAACCAAGCCAAGAAATTTATCCAGCAACACTGTTGACATTTATGAGGTAAACCTAGATAAATAGCACCTGTTCCTCCACAGTACCAGCATGTTGATATTTATAAAAGAGAAAGGACCCAGCCTCTCGGTGGAGGTGGTATCAACTTCACACCAAGAAGAGATGCATGGGATGAAGTCTGCTCTGTTCCTCTTGGATGACAGGTTCTGCACTGACCATTCTTTTGCTACTATGTTTCCAGTTTCCTTGCTCCTATATTTCTCTTTTTAAAATTCATGCAAATTATCTTGATTTGTGCCCCCTAATTAATATCTTTCATTTAGACAATAGCACGTCTTTACCTACCGTACTTACAAGGCACCATTCTAAGACATTCTACATTTGGATCCTACCAAAAAGCTATTTCTAAACCCAGTTTCTGTTATCATAGATACAAGTCTTCCAAAGGACAAAGAAATGAATATCAAATGATTTTTTAGGTTTCAGAATGTATATAATGAGTCAAAATATTCTTAACAAACTAAAGAATATACATTTTGCACTTTATATGCCAGTAACTAAAAATAAAAAATATTAGTTATTTACTTAAATGATTACTTAAAAATTGAATGTTTAAAAAGTTGGATACTATTTTATCTCATGAGCTTTTCAAAAACAGGAGCTGAATAGTTAACATTGTTTGAAAACAAATTTGATCATCTTTGTCTTACTTAGATCATTATTAAGCATGTGAGCAATTTTTTATTTCATTTTTTGGATGGATTTATGCATTGGATATCTGTCTTTCCATCTACATGGAAGACTATAATGTTTCAATTTTAATGCTTTCAACTTAATCCAAAGAATGACTCCAGCATGTTTTTATGAGTTTTCCTAAGATTGGTAAAAAAAGGTAACATTAAAATTTTAGTATGAAATTGAATGCATACATATTCAGAAAAGGAAGAAAACTGTTTAAAACATATCATTTCTTCTCATTTTCCCCCTTGGATAGGCCTCAGTAAGGTCATAGATAGAATTGCTTTTTTCTTTGCATTTCAAAAAAAATATACAGTTGTTATTCTCTCTTTAGTTACTACTCTCATCTTTATATTTTTAATTCTTTCTTTTCTTATTGTTCTTTTATCTTTTAACTATCTCTCTGTAAACACTTTCCTTTTCATTTTATTTTTCCAAAATTACTAGTGTGCCTTAAATAATTGAGACTAGTGTGTCTCAATAATTTTTAGCTTACAAGTATTATTTTGGAGAACTGCATGTCATCTTTTTTTAATTTTTCTTCAACTACTTACACCATAGCTGCTTGTGAACATTTACTCTGATATTTCAAATTTCACTATAAAATCTCATTGAATGTCTTACATTTTACTCTTCCAGGATTCCAGATTTAATCTGTTTATAATCCCAGAATAAATATTGTGATAAATATTTTAATGCATACATTTATTGTAAATGGGCATATTAAATAATCTTCAGAATTAAATTAATTTGAAGGTCTAATATTCATTGCAACTAAATCACTTTTTACATGGCACCTTGAACTAACATAATTTGCATCATACATTAGAATGATTTGACACATTTAATATATCAAAAAGAAAAAACTGCAACAAAACTGTACTGCTGGTTATTCTTCATGTACTAAATTTATTGATGTCCTTAGATTTGATTCAGGAAACCAGTGTCTTACAATTAATATGATGGTGTGAGAGATACTAGAATTTTTTAGTATTTCTCTATATACTCCTACATGCATCTGTTCACACCAATAATGTTCTATCCCCTAGAAACTGTAGAAGCTTCTATAGGTGCACATCCTCCCCTCATTCCTGTCATGTTCACCAGCAACTCCCAGCAAGGCTATGATTATGCATTAAATAACCTGATGCATTGAATAGAATTAAATGAGAAAATAGCACTATATATTTTGCATAACTGTTATTTTCTACTATTACAAGAGGTCTGAGTGTGTTTTTTTATGCCAATTCCCAGTACACTCCAAATATTTCTTTATAACAGGTTTGATAATGGCAAATCATTTTATTTGTTAAAAATCCAAGATATGTTTTCAACACATTTATTTTTGAAGGATACTTTTCTAGGTATCAAAATTCAATATTTTATTATCATATTATTTAAAATTAAAATATATATCTTAGTTTTTCAGTACTTTGAATACATCATTCCAATCTCTTCTAGTTTACTACTAATTTTCTCTATTAATTTACATGTTAGCTCATCATAGTTTTCCTGTGTTTAATGTATTTGTATTAGTCTTTTGAAAAATGTTTCTGCTTACATTTTGATTATTATCAAAATGTTATCTTTACAAATGCTTTTCTTTGTACATACACTACTTAATTATCAATGAGTTTATGTCCACAGTAGCTATGTGGGTTTTTTTTTGTAAATTTGTTTGTTTTTCATGAGACATAATCTACTTGGCCCCAAAGAGTGTTGAATTGACATTTGACTCCACCATCTTCCTAAATAGCTGTGATTAAAATCACGCAACACCAATTCTGTTCAATTTCCATTTTTACACTGAGAATAAACTAACTCAAATGTTCATAACAGTGATATTTTTGACATAATTTAAGTATGCTTCATTGTACTTGTGATTACAGCAAATACAATACTCATTGCTTTCTAGTAAGATACACAGTAAGAATATAGATACTGTGTGCTGCTGTCATGGTCAAAAAATATGGGTATAAAATGGCTAATACTAACTGCAAATTTAAACTTATGCCTCCCATTTAATGCAATGAACCCACAGTCATAAATAGTGAGATTGATGACTGTTGTGTGCCTTGGCTCTATTCTTAGATAAAAATAATATGACATTTTCAGATCTAAGGCTTGAAAACAGCAAAGCTCTACTACTCAAGGAATGTGAATAGGCAATTTCTGTGTGGACAACACCTCATTGATAGTTTAAGGGATGGCTTATTTTAATAACCATCCAAGCTAAATCTGCTGAATAGTCAGGTAAATAATAAAGATTATTGATACATGTGCATTATCCCAAACTGGTATAAGAACAGGTTCTGTTTATTAATCCTGCAACATATATATTAAACTGTTTAAGAAGTACAGTTTTAATCATTAAAAACTTTTTATTTTAAAGAGAAAAAATAGAAATAAAAGCAAATTTGAGTTTTAAATCAGGCTAGTAAGAGAGTAACAATAATTAATACATTGCATATTGTTCTCTTTATAATAGTTACTCAGAGGACAAGATATAGTAATGAAATGTTCACATACTATTAGCACAGAACATTTTTTTCAATGAACTAAGACTAGTAGGGCATCTATCTTTGCTATCTTGTGTGAATATGTGTATGATTTTTTTCCTTTTCCCTTCCTTTGTTTCTTCTTCCCCCATCTCAGTTTCTCTTTCTTTAACAATTTCTTCTCATTTTACAATATCTATTGTACATTTTGTATCTTATTTACTTGTTCAGCTTCTCACAATAGTAATACAATACTATGTTTACATGTGTGGGTTTGATTTATTTCACTTATGTGTATGGTCTCTAGTTGCATCCATTTTCCTATAAAAGTTACAAGTTTATCCTTCTTTATGGCTGAAAAGTACTCTATTATATTAAAAAAGTCTCTTTTAATCAGTTCTTGGTTAATGAATATTTGGGTTGTTTCCAAGATTTAATTACAAATATTTTAAAAAATATGGCCGTGACTAGTGGAAGAAAAGGCTAATAATAGAAAGGACTTTTATTTTATGGGAAGTAAACAGAAACATTAAAAAATGTATAGATGCATTCCCCAAAATTGATACAGTAAATATGATGTCTACAAAGTTAAAAACAAAACTTGAGATGAAGAAATTGGAGATTGATCAGGACGTTGGGTATACAGGTTGGCATATAGAATTAGGGGACAATAAAAAAAAGGGATTCCAGAGAAAATTGTGGCATTCATCCCCAAAAATAAATCCTTTAACTTTTTTACATCAAATTCAGCTGCTTTCATAAGGGAAAATTACAATATAACTAAATGATGTTTACATTTTACTAACAAGGAAGAACAATCCCTGATAATATGTCCCATACTTAGAATGATAAAACTGACCTTTTGGATTTATTATCTTGCCACAATGCACAGAACTGTAAGAAGTATATCAAATTCTTCATTTGAAATTCAATAGGGGCAGTATTGCATAGATCATCAGAGTCACTGTGGATATGATTAACTTGGCTAACATTTGGATAATGATGACTTGGTCACAGTGCATAGTTTTCAGTGAGCTCTTAAGTATTTCAAAGTGTCATGTTGCACTTGTTGTTTTCTTGAGTTCACATTCATTCTTGGTACCAGGGTAATGCTGGTTTTATATAGTTAATTTGAAACCATCTACTACCTTTTGAATACAAGGAAACATCTGAATGGTGCTGCCATTATATCATCTTTAATTTTGGTAGAAATCAATGGTAAATCCATTGAAATCATGGGTTTTTCTTCATTGTTAGAATTTTAATTTCTGCATCAATTGTATTGACTGCTAATGGTCCACTGGGGAGTATGTACTATGTTGTTCGAAATTTATAAGTATGTGTGCAAAAGAATTTATCCATTATTTCCATAATCTCTGGTTTCTATAAAAAGATTTTAAAATTATTTTCTAATAATCTGTTGAATTTTGGTGTCTGCTTGAAAGGCTTTCTATCATTTTTAGTATTATTCTATGGAGCTTGTCTCTCATTTGTTCTCCTGAATTAAGGACTGCAGGCAGGAATCCTTTAAAATGTCTTCATCATAACAACTGCTAGAAAATATGCTGAAGAAAAAATTCCCCTCTTAAATGTTATATGTGAGGAGCAAATTGGTTTATTCTTTCACAAAATAAGGAAGAAGTTACAAATACTAAAAATGAGGTTTATTCCTTATTTAATATGAGAATTTAAAAGATTAACTATGAATTTTATCTTTAGAAAACTAACAATGGAATAGGTGATACATGAGACAAGTATTCTCAGCCTAGACATAACTATAAGTAAGTGAATCACAGACCTGGTCTATCATTTTAGCAGGTCTCAAATTTTCATCCAGAAGATGAGAGATTTCCACTTTACTCAATCTAAATATTAATCTTTCTTCTGATAGAGGTAGTATGTAAAAAATTCAAGAGTTGCTACAGCAACATCTAAAATATTTTTCTCCAGGATCCAGTTACAATCATCAAGAATGAGATTTGATTATAGAAAAATATCCAAACAATTCCTTCTTTCTTACTACAACATTAACAGTTATAGTAAAGAAAATCTAATTTACATAATACTAATTAAATAACACTAAGAAAGATATTAATGTCATCGTTTTTCTTTGAGAGTAGAATTTTTCTTTGTAAAATTTTTTTTAAAGAAAGTAAAACAGAACAAAGTAGATCAGAAGAAAACAATGCAAGTTACGCAGGATTTCAAACAATACAACAGGAGATCAATAGTGGCTACCATAATGGCTCTTGTTTTCTTCAACATATTTGTCTATATTTTCACACAAAATGAATCTAAACAAAACAAAATAGGATAAAAATGATCAAAACAGAAGAATAAAAGCATTACATGCCTTCAAAACCAGACAATAGGAAAATCAACAATGGCTACTATAATATCTCTTGTTCTTTTCAGTATAGCTGTTTATACCGAGAGCAGAATTTATTAAATGTACTGTATGACAATGTGTTTTACTAAGAAATTCTTCAGTTCTCTTTGTGTGTTCAGTGTGATGCAGGGAACAACATACAATGAGGAGTCAATGCCTATGGAACCACAGGCGGTCAGGCACCAACTGCTAAGGAGCTCCTGAGTTGCTTCTTAGTTGGGTTTGGATAATGATTTAAGACAAAAGAGAGTAGCAGTGAGCATAATGAAAATGCTGACATTCTCCATGCTCCCAGTAAGGAATGGATTAAAGAATCTTATTCCAGGAGAGACTTGAGCCCCTCCCTACTGCACGTTTATGCTCATTTTTGTAATTTAAATAATAATGTCTGAGTAGCCTGGAAAATTTTAGATTTTTATCCAGAGTACAAATGTGCCAGAGTCCAGCTGCAGCAGGGCTCAGGGGTCCCAAAGGTGGTAAGGGAGTTGGCGAGTGAGAGACAGAAGACATTGCACACCAGTATGTGAGTGAATCTGAATCTATTTTATTTTGCAGAAGTGGGAGTATATATTTGCTAACTTTTGGCAGTGACTTAAACCCCAAGCAGGAAGCTCCCCAGGCTTAGAGCCAGGCAGCAATAATCTTAAACAATATGTGTTAATTAATTTTTTCACCTTTGTTAAACTTTAATCTTGTTACTTAGGAATTTATACTTAATTAGCTTGCAAAAGCAAACATGCTATACCCTAGCCCCAATACTTCCTGTTCTATTTATATTGATTCTTTTTGTGGATAGGTATAAAAAATGATTTTATTGTTTCTTAGATGTTTCTTGCTTGAGCAAACTCTGTACAGCTTTTGCCAGTTTTCTTTAGGCAATGTAACTCCCGTTCATGTCTATTTATACTATTTTTATAAAGTTCTTTAAAGCTTTTATTCTTTTCTTTGTTGGCCAGATTTTCTGTCTTTCTTTTTAACATAGTTACGTAATGTTTTTTATCCTCTGTTGATCTAATACAATAGGGTGGCCCATTCCTAGCTAACCTTCCCATGAAATTTAATTGATTACATTTGGCCCATTTTCCTTTGATATTAACTATTCTTTGCCCATGCTTATCATAAATCCATGTGCAAGGCAGAGGGGGGTCAGGCACTTGAGGTAAAGGTTTCTTGGGTCAAGGGAGATACCAAATACGTCTGTTTATTGTATAAGCAGGCCCTATATCTGTCATAATGGTTGGTACTGGTTTTCTTTTCTTGGGGGCTTTAGTTTGTAATTTCTGATAGAGAAACTTCTCTGGATCAAGGGTAGTTGTCTCATGGGAATTTTGTAAATCTTTCTCCATGAGCTCTCTCATTTGAAGCTTTTGTATAAACTCTCTCATACTACTCACAGAAGGTAAAATTTCACGATTAGCTTTCACAAAGGGGTTATCTAGAGGGTTTCTAGTAATTCCTCTGGAGTTTCTATTTTCAATTTCATATTGAGTATTACATGAAAATATATATATGGGAATTAAACAAATTACAATTATCAGTACAAAACATCCCGAGATCCCCGTGCCCCATTCCCACATGCGGCGTCCTTTTCCTGGAGAAGCGATTCCTCAAAGCACTCTCCTCCACCCATGGACCTTGTCACAAGGCGTGGATGGACTAGGACGCGGCATGGACGGAAAAAGGGCGCCGCACAAATGCAACTCTCTTCCCTGTGATAAACACTATTCAAGTTAGCATCATCACTTTGTTTTACTTCTGTGTTTTCAGACTTCGTCAGACTAATTTTATAAATGTAAGTTCATTTCTGCAGTGCTTATAAGGAAGAGAGTATGGAAGAAAGGACTGTATGATCCTGCAATGAGTATCAAGGAAATCCTCTTGATTTTTACAGATTGGCTTTATTCATTTAACTACTTTTTCGGTAGGCTTATGGCTTACCCACATGTGGTAACTTCTCCTTTGACAAAACAAACATCCTCAGTAAGTCATTCCTGCACTCTTGTCCCCTGAAGAAGATCATAAGGCCCTCATTCCTGCAGGCCTGCCTGGAGAAGTCATATGATTTATCCTCCTCCCCTGATGATAAGTCTCTCATTTCTGCTATTTCTCCCCCAGGTTATTACCACTGCAATCGTGTCTAACCCTGCCATCATCATTCCTGTTCCTACACACTTCACCAAATCTCACTTAAAAATACACGTTTCCCATATATGCTGATGATTCATTTTTAAAAGTCATTTTAGTCATATAAAACTTATTCCTATGTCAATGTGCATGTTTTACTCTCATTCATCCATTCTTAAGAAAATCAGTCTTGCACCCTACAGAGTATACAAATTACAGAGTAATTCAGACAGTGTTGGTATAGGTAAAACCAAGTTGAAAAACATACATTACAGGACACAGGTGCATCTAAGCATTGTAACAGAAACAGTGAGACAATGAAAGAACTTTCTGCATAAAAGAGACACTGAATCTTTGCTATATGGGAAACTATGCATTTTAATACAATAAACTACAATGTGTTTTACCATTTGAAAAAAATATGGATCCATGTCAGACACCTCATCTATAAATTAATTTAGATGCAATGTTAAAACTTTAAGAATATACAAATTTAATAATTTTCTGACTTCAGGATAGAAAAGAATTTCTTTTAAAACAACTAAGGAAAATAATAATGTCTTCAATGCTAACACTGAAAACTTCTGATTAGAAAATTATACATTTGTAGAGGAAATACACTGAGGAACAACTGAATGAAAAATTCTGAAAAAATATTTTCACTTTGTTTGTTATTTCTCTTTCTTTGCAGTAGATTTTCAACTTAATGTAACCTCATTTCTTAATTCTCAGAAGTAATTCTTGTGCAACTCAAGTTCTATTCAAAATTCCTTGCCTATAGAATGAGAAAAAATTTAACAATTATTTCTAAGTTAGAGGGCTCATATCTAGATTATATAAAGAACTGAAAACCATTAGACTCTCCAAATAAAAGACCCAATCAAAAATGTAGAAGCAAAATAAATAGACACTTCACAGAAAAATCATTATAAATAGTCAATGAATACATGAAGAAATGCTCAACATCACTGGCCACTAGAGAAGTACAAATTAAAACAATTCTGTGATTTCAGCTTACCACAGAAAAAAGCAGCTGTTGTCAAGAAATGAAATCATAGCAAGTTCTGGAAGAGGTGCAGGTGACATGCCTACATTGTTGGTGGAAGTGCAAACACATGTAAGCTTTATGGAAATCAGCATGTAGAGTTCTCAATCCTCTAAAAGAAAAAAATCCACTTGAGCCAGCTATTTTCAGTCTAGGTATTTTTTTTCCAAAAAGAGTTAAAGTCATCGTATTGCACAGATTCATACATACCCATATTTATAGCAGCATGATTTTTAATAGCTAAATCTTGGAAGCGACTCATGAATGGATAAGGAAAACGAGGTAGTCACATACAATGGAGTACTACTGTGCTATAAAGAAAGATAAACTTGAGTCATTTGAAGGAAAATAGTCATTTGAAGGAAATTGAAACCATTATATGAAGTAAAGTAAATCATACACAAACTTAAATATCACATTGTCTCTCTTACACAAGAAACACAGATAACAGTAAAGATTCATGGATTAATGGAACACAACAAAGGATGCCAAAACAGCTATTGGCACACTCAGTTACCTTATCTTGATGAAGGGGTCTGATATTTTGCTGGCATGAAAGATAGCTTCTTTTACAAATGGTTCTGTGCAACATGGCTTTCCACATGTTAAAGATTAAATCTAGATCCATATCACCCAACATATCCTAAACAAAAAACAAGATGGATGGAAGATAGAAATATGTTTATCTGGGTTCCTTCCCTTTATGTTCCCTTTCCACCACAAGAATCTACATTAAGTAGATTATAAGAAGCATATTTAGAATGACAAGCACTTGTTATGAAATTTTAAAATGCATCCTTAATCATATATGAAATATAAGAAAATTAAGCATATTAACGACAGTTTTGATAAACAAGATAAACCAGTGGAGGGGAAATATTTATTTTATTTAAAAAATTATTTAAAGAGAAAAAACAAACAAAAAAGGTTAGAAATAATACAGAGTTTCAAAAAAAACACTAAGAAATTACTAGTTGATAAATTACATATGTCCTCTTAGAAATAGTTGTTCAAGGTACAAAATTAAAGCATAAAAAGTGGACATTCAAACAGTGAGACAGCAAAGAGTTCTGTTCAATGATCCAACAAAAACTTAGAAATGTGGTTATCTATCTTACATACTTACACATACATGCAGTTATATCATTTAGAGCACTTTCTTTCCCTCTCTTTTTTACAGCAGTGATTACACATTTTGGTTCATTACTCCTTCAATTACTTTTCAAACTAGAGATACTATGTAATATTTACAAATATGATTCATATTTATTTCAGTTATGAGGATAGTCTCCAGTTGCCCCTATTTACCTATGAAGACCTCAAGATGATCCTTTTTATAGCTGAGAAATATTCCATTGTACAAAAATACCACATCTTTTTCAACTACACAGTGGTTGATGGGCATTTTGGTTGTTTCCAAGATTTAGCTATTACAAATTGTGCTGCTATGAACATGGGTGCACATATATCACTGTGACATGACCTTTTCAGATTTTTTGGGAAAATACCCAGGAGGAGAATAGCTGGATTGAATGGAACTTCCAATCCTAGTCTTCAGAGAAATCTCCATATTGATTTCCATAGTGGCTGCACCAATCTACATTCCCACCAACACTGGAGAAATGTTCCTTTCCCCTGCAGCCTCACCAACACCAGTTATTAGTTGATTTCTTGATGTCAGCTATTCTTTCAAGAATGAGATGAAATCTCAAGGCTGTTTTAATTTGCATTTCTCAAATGACAGTGGTGGTGAACATTTCTTCATGTATTTATTTGCCATTTGTATATTTTCATCTGAGAACTATGTGTTCATCTCTGATGCCCATTTTTGGACAGGGTCTTTGAATTTGGGGGGCTTGATGTTTTTCAATTCTTTATATGTTCTGGATATAAGTCCTTTGATTGAGGGACTGTTGGCTAATGTTCTTTCCCATTCTCTTGGTTTTCTTTTCACTCCTCTTGAAGTGATCTTTTGAAGTGCAAAACCTTTTAGTAATATGAGATCCGTTGTTGGTTTTTTGAAGTGTTTCCCATGCAGTTTGCGTTTTGTTCATGAATTCTCTGCCTACCCCTATGTCTCCAAAACTTTTACCTACCTTGTCTTCCAGTAGATTTATTGTTTCTGTTTTAATATTTAGATATTTGATCCATTTTGACTTTAGTGCATGGTGATAGGCATAGGTTTAGTTTCAGTCTTCAATATGTGGAGAGCCAATTTTTCCAACACCATTTATTAAAGAGACTATCCTTCTTCCAATGAACATATTTACCCCCTTTGTCAAATATCAGGTGGCTGAGTGTCTTTGTAGCTGTGTTTTCACCTTCTAATCTGTTTCATTGATCTTCAAGTCTATTTCTTTGCCAGTGCCATGCTGATCTTTATCACAGTAGCTTTGTAGTATAGTTTCAAGTCAGGAATTGAGATGCCTCCTGCCTTGCTTTTGTTGCATAGAATTGCCTTTGCTATTCTAGGTTTCTTCTGTGGGGGAATATTTTAACATTAAATTTTATTTTGTGCAATGGCAATGGACAAAGATAGGGATGGTACAAATGATGGGAATAAAAGCTAAAAACATAAAAACAAGAAAAGCATACTGAAACAAAAGATTGGAAGAAAATATGTAAACATCTTAAAGGTGAAGACTTTAGGAGCACAGGTGAAGACTTTCTGAAAAGAATACTTCTTGTACAAGAAATAAGAATAAATAAATGGTATCACATCACATTAAAATAATTCTGCACAGTAAAGAAAAAATCAACAGAGCAAAGTGATAATCCATGAATGAGAAAATGTTTTTGACAGTTACTCATCAAATAACTTATATCTGTAATATGTAAAGTAATAAAAAATGTTAAACACCTCAAATTCAGACACTCAATAAAAAATGGGCACCTGAAATGGACAAAGACTTCTCAGAGAAAGAAATAAAAATGGTCAAAATATTCAATATCACTGGAAACTTGAAAAATGCAAGTTAAAAGTACACATATATTCTATTCTACTTCAGAAAGAATAGCCACATTTAAGAAATCAAATACCAACCAATACTGGAGATGTTGCATGGGAAAGAGGAACCCTTCTTCTTTGTTGTCTGGAGTATAAACTGATACAACCACCATGGAAATCAGCTTGGAAATTTTCAAATACTAAAAGTAGAAGCTTTTTTGACCCAGCTATTCCATTATGAGGTAAAGAGATTAAAGACCACATACTTTATTGGTTCATGCATACCAATGTTTATAGCAGCACAAATTGCCATAGCTAAATTTTGGAAGCTATGTCTGTCAGTGGAAGAACAGATAAAGAATATGTGTTTATATACAATGGAATACTACTTTCTCCTAAAGAGAGATAAACTTGAGTAGTTTTGGGGATAATGAATTCACCTTGAGATCATGAAGATAAGTGAAGTAAACCAGACACACAAGCTTAAATAAAACACAAGCTTCTCTTCTATGAGAAACAGAGTGCAATAATAATAATAATAGCAAATAATAGTCAATATGAGATAGCATGATGAACATTTGCATTTGAAAAAGGAACCAAAAGATAGAAGAAGAGGCAGAAAAGTAGGAAGAGGAGATTAAAGAAAAAAGTGGGGAATGGTAAAGTGCTCTGTATGTGTCCAATTCCCCATAAAGAATATGATTATTATGGACTACCAACATGAGCAAAACAAGTACAAATGTAGGAGGAAGGGTCCAAGACATGAAGGGCAGGTGGAAGAGGTGGGGGTGAAGAAAAAGAGCTGGGAAATATTACACACATCAATAGTTCCCCATGCTCAGTTGTTAAGTGCTGCATATGTGTACCAATAAGAAATAATCTTTAAAAATGGAAGTATTGGTGCCTTAGAACAATAGCTTCATTTTACACCTGCCAATTTCTGGCTTCTGGAATAGAAACTGTCATTATAAATGCTAAATTCTGCCTTTATTTGATCCAATAAATAAAAAAAGGAGGGATTTCCATCCTGGCATTATGTAAATCCAAATTATTTTTAAATATAATTTTTATTCTTTGCCTTAAATTTTACTAAAAAATTAAAGTATGAAGCTGGTGCATTTTGGGGAACTGATCACATACTAAAAAATGAAAAATAAATCCTATGTATAAGACAGAACTCTTCTTTGTACCATCTATACTTTCACTGCACTAAATCATTTTATTATCATATTTACTTTTGGTCTTTCTGTTTTAAAGAATATTTTATTTTTAATTGTATGAATTTATGAACTATGATGTGATAATTAATTATATGTGTAAATATTTAGTGACCAAGTGATAGTAGTTTATGTTTCCACATTTAATTTCAAATTAAAATGATACTATTTCAGACACAAGACTATTAGGTGTAGAACAAATAAAACTATGAAATGAAAACTTCTATAGTTAAATATAAAACATTAAATTATACAACATATAAACCCTGTTTTCACAGAATTTCTAAGAATATGGGGTGTATATTCAATGAAAAGTTAAATTGACACTATATTTTCACCTGTTATATGCCGTCAGCAGTGTTTGAGATGGTTAATTCACCATGTTCTACTGGCAAGGAGCACATGGGGTACCTGGATTTAGAGCTGGCAGTGGTAAGAAATGCAGAACAGGTGCTGAGTTAGGAAAGAAAAACTCAAGAGTCTGTTGGATGTCCTGAATGGATTCTCTGCCTTGGGCTACATAACAAGAGTGCATTTCAAACAAACAAATGAACAAGCAGAAAAAATTAATAAATTGCGAAATAGTAGGGGTATCTAAACATAATACATAAAAATGAACAAAAAAAGAAAAATTACAGTCATTCTTTGAGTATTGAAAGTAATTATTACATTCTTCTCAAATAGCCTTGTGCTCACCATCCCTTGCTCCCTCCTCAAACCTCCTAAGTTTCAGCTCCATTTCATCTAAAATATACAGAATTTAGTTTATGTTTCATTCAAACATAGGTCCTGTTCTATCAGCTGATTGTTGGTTTACCAGAAGACTCAGAGAGGAGCTTGAAATAAGCACTTTAAAGAACAAAACACCTGACTGTGCAGGGGGAATAAAGGGAAACTTAGATTTTTGCCTTTCTTCCTGACATCCTAAGAGGGTCTCTATTCCACCTATTGAACCACAGAGGGCTCCATTAAAAAAGTTCCCTTTTCTTCTTCCTCCTCCTTCTCCAGTGGGTCCTTCTGAAAGCCCCTTTCTACCTCAGACATATAGGAAACCAAGAGTGGCTGCAGAAGTGGGGGAAGTTACATTGTAATAAGATAAGCTGATTGAGTCTATTTTACACTAAGGAAGGGCTAAAGACAACAAAAAGCCAAGACAGTGAATTATGCTAAACTGGGACAAATTTATTAGGCAAAATGAACCCTAATCAATATTTTTACAAAGATTCAAATACACCATGGCCAGTACACCTGATAGTGCTCTCTGATTTAAATGAAATCATCTTGTACATATTTGTCCATCTGTCTGCTTAATTGGAGTTAGTAATCTGTTACAATGCATGCAACACTTTCTCCTTTTTTTTGGCTCTTTAGAAGTTTCCATGAAAAACTGTTTACTTTTGCCATTTTTGACCAGCCTGCTCTACATAGATACTCTGTGTCCATGCAGAAGCTATAGAATACCTGAGTCTCTTGTTTTAAAGACAGAAAACTGACACAGGAGGAGATAAAATAGATACCTCTGATGACCAGACAACCTCATGTCCAACCCTCCTCCCCAAATAAGAGTACAGATACTGCCTTTTCAAGGTATAGCAAAGCGTCTCTCAAGGCAAACATAAAACCACCATTAGAGAGAATTTTTTTAAAAATCACAGTCACTGGAACCAAACAAAATTAAAACAATAATAATTCAAGCTTTGGAAAACAAAGATAGGAACAAAAAATTCTTCCTGGTACATTGTCTTCTGTACATAAACATCATTTCCTAATTCTAAAAGAGTTCATTGTTACAAATCTTAGCTAACTGATAAATTTACTTTTGGCTTCTAATTTCAGTGGATATTTTTGTTTCATTAAAATGCTTCAAATATTTCTTGTATATTTTAAATTCTTAAATTATGGTGTAGTAAGGTCTACAAGGCAATAGATTTAATTCAGAACACATACTTCATAGAATTATTTCATAAAATTCACCCAAAAAGCCAAATGCAGAAAAGTGCAAGAGATTTGTCCATGCATCAGAGACTCAAAAAAAAAAAAAAAACTAGCTGAGGGTATGAATCCTACAGCAATGTCCTGCACAAGTCCATCTGAAGACCTAGACCTTGTGCCAGTGTCCTCTACAAGTCCATCTGGAGGCCTAGTGCCCATGACAATGTGTCACGCAAATTTGTACCAAAGGTCTGCACTGGGAAGGCCCAAAGATCAGTGGTGGAAACTAGAAAGTTTGCATTGGTGGGACAAAGGACCTGTACTGGGGCCAGGAAGTGATGCTCAAAGTAAGAACCAGAGCTCCCCTGAAAGAACCACAACCATCCTCAGCGACAGAGAATACCACAGTTCCTCAATGTTGAGAACACCTGAGATCATATGATGAAAACCAGCGTGTGAAAAGCTTCTCCAAGAGAATCAAAAGCACCCCATCTTCCCCTCCAGATCTCCTTTTATGCTGTTAGCAGAAATCCTTTGGTGGGCCTTCCACCCACCTGGCACCATGCTGCTGCTTTAATAGGAACAAAGCTACTTTTTAAGGTCACTTGTTGGCAGCCAGCCAGATTTAAATTGCAACAGAGATCAAAGAAAAATAAAGGGAAGAAGAAAGACACAGTAAAATTCAGGTTGGCAACCCCCAAGCTTGTTATAAAAAGGTTATAACAAGTAACATGAAAAAAATATAGCAAAGCTGTAAGTATAGAGATATATCTTTGACATGAGAGAATTTTATATGATAAGGTCTCACCCTACTAGAGTAGGAAAACAGAAATAACAAAACTAAAAGGCTCGATTATGTAGAAAAAAAAGGATTAGGAAGGATACAGTCTATTAAAGAAATGTGTGCTCAGTTATTCTAAGCTTTGCTCCTGTTTGATTGAGTCTAGACTGTTCTTGTGAAAGGTCCTTGTTCTACTGAAAGGTACTTGTTACTTCACCTTGAAAAGGTGAAGAGGCCAAGGCCCTGACTCATCAGTCACTTCCTCCCAGGCCACAGCTCTCCTCTCCAGTTTAACTGTGCTTTTACACAAAACCGTAACTCTTATCTCTGACATTATTACTAAACATGAGCTTTTCTGCATGATTAGCATAGACACCTGTAATCTTCAGTGAAAAAGCAGGTCAAAACTGCCTCCAAGGGTGTTCCCAGCCTGAGTGACCTTCAATATTGCCGACTTGATGGGGGATTAAGTTGTTTATGTCTTCTAAGTGTAATGGTCTTTAAAGATGCCAACCTGAAAAAACATGTTGGTGACTTCTAGGCCAAAATTATTTATGATAATGAATGTTAAACTCAGATATTTGGCTTCATCTTTACTTTTCGCCCACCTATTTAATAGTAAGATACACAAATCTAAGGTGAGGCAGCCAGTCAAAATATACACATATTTTTTAAGACTTTTGCTTATGTGGTGATTATATGTATGACATACATGTGTCACAGCACTTAAAGATACTGAAACACTGTACAGTTGAGTGTCACAGAAAATACAACTAAACAAGGCGTGGTAGCGCATGCCTGTAATCCTATCACCGGGAAGGCTGGGACAGGAAGATCACTGCAACTTTTAGACCAGTCTGGGATACAAAGTGATCTCAAGGCCAGCCTGAACTTCAGAATGAGACTCCGTCTCAAAAAGACAAAAACAAAATCCAAACACTGATATAATTTTGCAGATGACACATTATTAAATGGCAAATTTAAATAAAATTTCTGCATGTCACTTAATATAATGATGCCAAGGTTGTTATGCTAATATGTTATATTTTCCTTGATCTCAAATTTTATCTATAAAAGTTTCTAATTGTTATCTTTTAAAATTGTATAAAAATTCAGCTGATTCAACTTCTAAGGCAAACGTGATATATTAAAAAACAAAATTACCTGACCAACCCCTCAGTGTTGTCACAGATCTGGCCTATATTATTGAAATTCTACAGATATATGATGAGAATGATAACATACTATTTCCTGTGCTTAGACATTTACAGAAACTTGGTGAGCATCACACTGTGCTGTTCTGTAACACACTGGCTTCCCTGGCTCTCTCCTGAGGGTGGTGCTCTTTTGCGCAGCTTGGTGGGATTCTCTACCCCTCTGAATGAATTCTCATCAATTCATTCATCAAGAGGCCAAAGGCTCCTTCTGTGTCACACACAAACAAGTAAAACAAATTATTCATACAAGTACTGACTCTCATAACCAGTTAAAATCTACTCCTGAAACAAAAGTAAAACCCCACATATAAAAGGCAATAAAATTTAACAAATGGACTTTAATTATTACAACTCTTTTTGGTAAACTTAAGTGTATTCAAATTTCTGTAATGAAAT
This sequence comes from Hydrochoerus hydrochaeris, assembly GCA_004027455.1. Lineage (NCBI taxonomy): Eukaryota > Metazoa > Chordata > Mammalia > Rodentia > Hydrochaeridae > Hydrochoerus > Hydrochoerus hydrochaeris. Next base: position 20,412 of record PVLA01005684.1, read on the forward strand.
TATCCTCACATATTAAAATGCATAATGGCCCTCTCTGTACTTCCAGTTCCCTACAAGCACTTCTCCATTTATGAGAGGTCAAACATGTCCCTGGTTTCCCTTACAACACTGGAAGGCAAGCCCTTGTACAGCAAGCCAATGAGCTCCTCAAAACCCAATTATTAAAGCAAACAAGAGGGAATATTGTGGGAAGATTTTAATTTAATTTAGTAAGATTTTGAATTTTTTTAAAATTGTGATTTAGATGGTTTCACAGCAATACAGAAAAGCACCTTAACACTCAACCTGAGCAGACCTTGCAAAGCATAAGAATTCCCTTCACCACTGAAAGGCTGTTTCTGGCAATGACTCTGTAAGCCACTTGCAGCTTCAAAAGTGCAAAGGTAAAAAGGCACCTCATCTTTCTGAGTTTGCTGCCATGTATATTTCCAGTAAGGGACATGGTTTATTGGGCTCATACTCTTGGTTTTTTTGGGTTTTTTTTGAGACAGGGTCTTTCTGTGCTGTACAGGCTGGCCTTGAACTCACAGCAATTCTCATGCCTTAGTCTCCCAAGTTATGGGATTACAAGTAGGCACCATGTCCAGGTGGGCTCATATTAATACTCACCCTATCTTGGACATAGTTATATGGGGAGATCCAAAACCACCTCTTTCCTCTAATGACAACTCGAATACAAACAGAGCTAAACTGTCACCTCCCAGCCCCTCAAGAGACTTTGTATGCTATGCTAGTGGACGCTTTGTGTTGAGGCCCTGACAACTTTCCTACATCAAGGCCAGTGCTAACATGCCACTTTGTACCTTAGAACAAACAAACAAAAAGAGGAAAATAGGAAAATTGTGGTGGACTTAGATGAGAAGAGAATGGTTAAAATTAAGGGAAAAAGCACGCAGTCTCTGTGTGGAGTGAATCTTGAAATAGACATTTAGATCAGTGAGGCACGTTGTATCTCACCATTGCCCTCACGTGTTACCTAACAGAACTACCTAGTCTTGAAAACCCATGTGGTTGAAACTGCTTTTATTCTGCTTCTTTCTCTTACACTCATATTTTAAATGAAAGATAGAGAGTTCTTTGTGTCTGTGCTATTTCTGGGAGCACCAGTAACCCTGGTGTTCTCAGTTGAGATGACACCTCTGGGCCTCTCAGTAATTGCCCTGTCTCATGTCTGGGTGATTTTTCATCCTCTAAGCTGCCATGGCTAAACACTACAACAGTACAGGACACACACAGTGGGGTGGCATTCAGTTGAAACATAAGAGGAGGCAGGGGTGAGAGTGGAGAGTGACAAAGTCAACATTAGAGAAACAAGAAAAAACATAATAATGTGTACAAAGTTCAAGAGACATGACAGACTAATGAGGGGTCAGTAAAATAAATATTTTCAATGAAGTGTCATAGAAAAGTTGTAAAAAATACAACAAAATCTGCATTTATTGCACATATACATGAATATTTCAGTTTAAACTTCCCTAGATGCATATTACACTCAAAAACCTATTCAATTCTAGGTACAAAACACTGGTTAAAATAATATCACCTGTTTGTCCAATATCTGGTTCTGGCACTATCTCCACTTAACATTTGATTTCATGTATAGTTTGTCACCTGCATTTTTCTATGGCTGTTTATTCTTTCTTCTTTATTTCTGCAGGTGTCACTGCTGCTGACACTGATCACTGTTCCTCAGAGAACCTGGGCACAGCACAGCCAGGACACTGCCTCAGCTGTTCTGGGGGAGCCCTGGGGATTCACCTGCATCTACATCATCTCCTTTTTCCCAGATGGAGTTCTGACATGAGTCATATGGCAATGTTTTACAGCTGACACGAAGAAGAATTTGCCCTTGGAATACAGCTTTTTCTGAAAAAGATGACAAAAATTCAGATAGGATTTGCAAAATAAAAACCTAAACCCATTATGACATTATGGATGTATTTGTTGGAGGTATAATTTTTTAAAAATGAAACATGCATAAAAATTGAAACCAAAGAATTAAGTGACCATTGTGTTTCCCATTAGCTTTGTAATCTCAGTATTTTTAATCCACTTTTCTAAGTTCTCCACCTCTTTCCTTCTATGCAATTCCCTGTTTTTCTTGCTTTCCCATGATTTAATATTTACTAAAAGTAGTAAACCTACAAATCTGTAAATATTTCAGGTATCATTTTCTCTAAATTTTGAGCCAAACTCATCCTACATGTGCATCTAAAGCTACCTCTTCAATCTCTTTTTCCTTTAGGTCCAAACTGATATTCTGTCTTTAAATATATTAAAAATTGTTTTAATTATCACTTAATGTATAAACATCAATATTGTCACATTCATCATAAATTCAAAATACTAAATTTTTATTATTAAAAGATAAGTATTAAAACAGTGCAATACTTTAGCAAATTATAAATAATGTGTTAAGATTAAAATCAAAGAGAAATACAGTAACAGTATAAGGCAAAGTTGTGAAAATTTAAATGATTACTAGGATTATTTGGAAAATACAATTGGCCAGGTGATAAGGGGCAAAGAAGGAAATGGGAGTGAATAAAACTAACTATGAATATGTGTGTTTCATAGACACTTGGCCCTGTTCTCCATGGAAATCATTAGTTGTTATAAACCCTGGTCTAATTTCTCGTCTAGAAGAGAGTGCAGGTGGTGCTCAAAGTACCTCTGGACAGAAGGAAAAACTTCTGTTCTTTTCCAAACTGTAGGAGTTATAAACTCCTACACTGGAAATATTACAGCAAGAATTTCTAGCGCTAGGGTTTCTAAAAAGCCAATAATGAGGGTTTGCCACCTGCCTCAGGCATGACTTTAGTTCAGTTAACTCTACTCAATCTGCCAATTCACTGCAAAGCTATTCTCAATTCTCAGATATCTGAATTGTGCTCAATGAGGAATGCCCATGCAATGGCCACTGAAGGCAGCATCCAGTGATATATGGCAGTGGTTAAATTGATAAATTAAGTATATTAAAGGAAAATTATTAAAAATCTTTAATTCTTCGATATTTTGATTTTTCATAAAGCTCTCCCTTTCTTCTGATTTCAAGATTATTCAGTATCTATCACTTTTTAAAAAGCATATTATTATGTATTTTGTGAAATTTGGCTTTTTTTCCTTCATGTTTTCATTATAGTGTGGTCTCATCACTGGTATGAATGTGCATTTTGGAGGAGATAGAGAGTGAGATACTTTAAAAACCATAGTACAGTAGATAACATCTGGTGTACATAAGTTCAGAGTGCAATTGCCTTACAATGCAAGTTCTGGAGGATTATTTGACATCTGACTGCTTCCAGGCAGATTGGGGTGAGAAGCCATGTTCTGGCAGAAAACCAGGGTTGACACAGCCAACAGGAGGAGGGACCCTGCTTAAACAAAACCACAGCATCTGGGATGATCTATTATCTGAGGTCACCACAAGGCATGTTGCTCAGGGAAGCCTTGTCTATCTCCACTGCCTCCAAGACATGACTTGGTGCTGTAAGAGCTCATATAAGGACAAACTAGCACCTTCCACTGTGTCCCTATAGATGAGCTATCTTTTCACAGGCTGAGGGCAGCATGACTCCTGCACAAGCACCTCTGTACCATAGGAACACTTGTTGAGTAAATTAACGCTGTCTCAAGACTTCTAAAGCATTCTCTTAAAATAGTTTGCTTTCTTGAGTTATCGGAATCCGAGTTTCCAGAAATTTGTAATTTTTTAACTTTCTCACATATATGAGCATCATTAACAATTAAATGAGAGAATGCCACGTTTTACCTGTATGTTTTACCTTTGTGCTTCATAAGAATAAACATAGGACTGTTTGGCTGCTGATACTGGGTATGAGGAAGATCCTACCATAAAAATGATGCCATGGCCTGGATCTGCTAACTCACTGTAGAAACATCATGCATTTGCTTCATACTTTGCAAAAACATTAGATGTTTTTCTAAAATTCAGCTTTGCAATAACCCTGTAAGATAGACTGAGCCTTTGTAATAATCAGGAAATATATTGGAAATGAAGGTTTAGAGCCGCTAAATGATTTTCCCCAAGTCCTGTTATTAGCCAGTGGAGGAGTCAGAGCTCTAAACCTGTGGTCCTTGTGCTTCTCCTTGTCACTCTCTGTACACCTCCGTGTCCTGAGACTGCATCTGTGCAGCAGAGACCTCGCCCTTGATCATGGAGCACCATGTTTGCGGTGGTTACTGTCATTCCAGGGAGGAACAGCACTGCACTTGTTGCAGGACAATGGGCTCTCAGAAGACAGACAGCATATATTTATCTGCTCTATAAAACTCCCTCTTTAAAACTCTGGTCAAAGAACAAAAGTGAATTCTTAACATGATATTTCAATAGATGGACCTTGTCTCTAGTTTATCATTAATTTACCCTCACAATTAAAGAAACATCATCTAGTTAACAAACTAAAATCACTTTTTAAATTCAGTGACACTACTGCAGAAGAATTTATGAAATAAAATTGTATCATTTGGTGACTAAGTTCCATAGATCCTTTGGTAAAGGCATATGAGATTCCTCAAGTTGAAATAAGTTAAAAATAATAAATATCTACATAGGAAAAATAGCTAATCAGAATGCCTGTAATAACAAAATGTGCCTGAATTTTTTAATTACAGAATGTAACTAAATGACTTCTTAAAATAATGTATATTGTTTTTATACTATTTTACTTTTCAAAAAAAGTACTATAATTGTATAATAATTCTAAAACTTTACTTTATGCATGTTATGATAATATAATAATGACAGATGGATATTTTATGTACACATCTAAATGAAATGCACATTCTAGATAGACATGTTGAGATAAGATTTCTAGAAGTACATAACTGAATAAATGTTTCTTATCCATGAGCACATGCATCTGCACATTTGTCATTACAGTGATTTTTAGTCTAAGAAAATTGAAAATAAAATTTTTTATTTGAAGCATGCAAAATTTATAAATGTTACTATCTTTTCATGAAAGACCCTATAATAAAGACAGTGCAGTAATTTTGCACAATTAATAATTGCAATTTTACATAGTTTTCATTTTGAAAAGTCATTTGGCTTGAATGAAACAACAAGCAGCATAAATGCAAATCTACCAAGATATATTTTGGGCATTGTGACTTTAGAACCAAAAATGTCAACAGGCTGCCTTATATTGACGAAGCACAGAGTGGACTAGAGTACCAGAAAAGCATTAATGTCTGCCTTCTGGAGCTGTAACTAATTGGACTCATTGGCTCTTGTGAGCCAGATTATCATACACTCAGAGTTATAGCTTTCTGTGCTAACCCCTTGTTCTGAGAGCTGACCTGTGCATTGGAGAATGCTTAGCTTTACCTTGCCTGTACCCACAAGACACCAATTTTACCCTCCCTGAGGTTCTACAACCACAAGAACACAATGCATATGTTCTGCCTCTATTGCCAGATGATCAAAGTAGGAAGATCCACCCTTGGAGGACCACAGAATCACTCCATTGCGCACTGTGCAATTCCTATCCAGAGAAATGATTTGATTGATATTATATACCTTGTAACCCTTAAACCTTTTGATATGAGCCAAAATTATGTATTAACCCACACAGGAGTGTGTCGGAAACAAAATCTCCCTTATTCATGGCATGTACCTTTTCCCTTGATGTCCATAGTGCTAAACTTGACAGGAAGCACACATCAGCAGAGAAGGACTGATGTCCCATCAGCAAGATCAGATGTCAGTTCCTCAGTCTTTGACATTTTCATGAGTACATTTAATCAGACCTTCTCCTTCTTTTTCCAGTTTTCTGCTTTGAGCTTCAAGGTTGATCAATAATCTCATACAACAAATGTATTACATCTTATTCATATTAAGAAAGATATATAGTCTAGAAATGAAGGATTTTGATTAATTAGACCAAAAGGAAATGAGAGAAATGTTAAAGGTGAGCTGTGGAGACCAGCGTAGGTTTGAGGATCTGTAATATTATTAGAATCATTTACGTTAAATTTTATGTTATTTCTCTGCAGTTTCCTAAGTAGATAGTAATTTACTTCACATAAGAAATAGTCCCTTATGTTATCAACTATAAAATTTTTCCTTAAAGAGTGTTAAATTAATTTAGTTTCAAAATATATGCACTTAATATCATGTACTTAATATGAGACATAGAAAAACTAGTAAAATTTAATACTGCAGACTCTGGAATAACGTAAGTTGATAGACACTCTTTTTACTTCCATTTTTACATTCTATTTTTTCTTCTTTAAAATGAAATATTTGTGTGATACCTTGTTTACCAATATGTATTTTCATCTCTTTACCAGTTGCAACTTTAACAATTAGGCATTGTTTGCTATCGTCCCCAGTTTATAGATTAGGACTCAGAGAAACTACATACAAAGCTATTGAGTAACTTTTCTATGCTCGAGTAACATACAGGAAGGATTATTGAATAAAGAGGAATTGGGAAGATGTGAAGACAAAACCAGACAATTAACAGTTACATATATGCACACATGCCTAAGATATGCAGGACAGAAAAACAGACATTTAACAGACACATATGTGCACCCATGCCTAAGATATGAAGAATATCACCATTGACCACAGAGAGTTTGTCTTGGTTGAATCATAGTACTTTTCCAGTGCAAATGCACACTTTTAAATACTTAGTAGACAATATAGTAAACCAAAATTCTAGCCAAGAATTTTCATCATTCTCAAGGATGGAGATGAATAAACAGAAATTACCTTATACTACATCTACCTACTCTGACATAAGTCACTATTGGGTAGGATGACAAAATTCATCTGATTTGTGCTCAAAGATGATCTGAATATAATGAATAACAATGAAACTGGAAATGAATTTCCCTTATAATTATATCCATGAATCTAAAGTGGCTTGTAACTTCCAAATTCACTTTTAATGTCTCTGATAGTAGATAGATGAAAGAGATAATTTAAAAATAATGTTTCAACCCATGTGGTAAAGCATGCCTGTAATCCTAGCACTCAGCACTCGAGAGGCTGAAGTAGGGGAATCACTGCAACTTAGAGACTGGCCTGGGATACAAAAGGAGCTCCAGTCCAGCTTGAACTGCATAGCAAGACCTTATCTTTTTTTTTAAGGGTAAAAATAATACAGAATTTCAAAAAAATAAACAATAAGAAATCCCTAATTGATAAATTACATATTGTCATCTTAGAAATAGTTGTTCAAGTTACAAAATTAAAGCATAAAAAGTGGACTTCAAGCAGTGAGACTGCAAATAGTTCTGTTCAATGATCCAACAAAAACTTAGTAATAAATGTATCAATCCTACACACTTATACAAGCAGTTATATTTTTAGAGCACTTCCTATTCCTGTTTTTTACAATTGCAATTATACATTTTGGGTTTTATTACTCTACACTTCTTATTACTTTTTACAATAGAGACACAATGTGATATTTACAAATATGATTCTTATTTATTTCACTTATGAGGATAGTCTCCAGTTGCCTCCATTTACTTATGAAGGCTTCAAGCTTTTTTATAGCTGAATAATATTCCATTATATAAAAATACCACATCATTTTCATCCACTCTGTGGCTGATAGGCATTTTGGTTGTCTCTAAGATTTAGCTATTACAAATTGTGCTGCTATAAATGTGGGCACACATATATCACTGTGATATGAACTTTTCAGTTTACCTGGCAAAATATCCAGGAGGGAAATAACTGGATTGAATGGAACTTCCAATCCTAGTCTTCTGAAAAATCTCCATACTGATTTTCATAGTGGCTAGACCAGTCTACACTCACATCAGCAGTGGAGAAATATTCTTTTTACCTGCAGCCTTGCCAACATTTGTTATCAGTTGATTTCTTGATGTCAGCTATTCTTTCTGGAGTGAGATGAAATCTCAAGGCTATTTTAATTTGCATTTCTCAAGTGACCAGTAATTGCAAACATTTCTTCATGTATTTATTTGCCATCTGCATATCTTTATCTGTGAAATTTGTGTTCATCTCAGATGTCCATTTTTGGAGAGGGTAATTTGATTTGGGGGCTTGATGTTTTCACTTTTTTTATATGTTCTGGATGGATATAAGTCCTTTGTTTTAGAGGTTGCTGGCTATAATCTTTCCCATTATTGGGTTTTCTTTTCACTCTGTTGGTGATTTCTCTTGAAGTGTAAAAACTTTTCAATAATATCAGATCTCAGTTGTTGATTCTTTTAAGTGTTTCCTATGCAGTTTGTGTTTTGTTCATGAATTCTCTGCCTACCCCTATGTCTCCAACACTTTTACCTACCTTGTCTTCTAGTAGATTTATTGTTTCTGTTTTAATGTTTAGATCTTTGATCCATTTTGAGTTTAATTTAGTGCATGGTGATAGGCATGGGTCTAGTTTCAGTCTTCGGCGTGTGGAAAGCAAATTTTTCCAACAGAATTTATTAAAGAGGCTATTCTTCCAGTGAAAATGTTTCACCCCTTTGTCAAATATCAGGTGGCTGAGTGTCTTCATATTTGCATTTACATCTTCTCATCTGTTCCATTGATCATCAGGTCTATTTCTTTGCCTTTACCATGCTGATTTTATCACTGTGGCTTTGCAGTATAGTTTCAAGTCAGGAATTGAGATGCCTCCTGCATTGCCTTCATTGCCCAGAATTGCTTTGGTATTCTAGGTTTCTTCTTTTTCCAAATGAATTTTAGGAGCGTTTTCTCTAGATCTTTGAGGTATGTTAAAGGTTTTTTGATTAGGATTGAATTAAATCTGTATAACAGTTTTGGGAGTATGACTATTTTCACAATGTTGGTTCTTCCCAGCCAAGAGCAAAGAATTTCCTTCCATTTTCTAATATCTCTTCAATCTCCTTTTTATTGTGGCATAATTTTCAGCATATAGGTCTTTTACATTCTTAGTTAGGTTGATTCCTAAGTATCTCATTTTTTTAGATGCTATTTTGAAAGGTGATATTTCCATAATTTCTCTCTCAATGAGTTTTTTGTTTGTGTATAGAAATGCTATTAATTTTTGAGCATGGACTTTGTATCCATCTAAAATATTGAATTTGTTTATTACCACTAGTGGTCTTTTAATGGAGTTTTTTGGGTCTTCCATAGAGCTTATCATGTCATCTGCGCATCACTTGTCATTTTCAATGAGTATTTAACTACTTCACATTTTGGTTACAGTCATTTTTCTATCTTCTTGTCCTAAAACCCAAACCATTTCCTTTCTATCTACCCCCTTTATTACTCAATGAATGTGAGCACCTATGTAAGGAAGGTTGGTTGGAAACTTTTTAATGTCTTCAGTGTAACAGCTGCTTTAAAATGTGCTGGAGAAACAATTCCTTCTAGAATATCATATATGAGAAGGAAATTGGTTTGTAGTTAAAACAATAAGGTAGTAAAAAACACTATTTCAAATGAGTATCAATGCTAACTTACAATCAAGTTCAATAAGAATACTAAATCATAGTAAACCTTTGAATTTAATTTTATCTTTAAAATTTTTAGAAAGGGATAAATGTCCCTGAAGACATACATTCTGGTCTATGAATAATTAGAATTAAGTGACTCTCAGAGCTCAATGTCTTATTTCACAGGACACAACTTTCTTCACCTAGATGAAAATTTTCAATCCAACTTTATCTAAATATTAGCCTACAGGTAATCTGCACAAAATCTAAAATGTTGCATCCACTACATCTAAAATGCATATCTCAGAATTCCAGTTGCAACAGCCAGAAATGAGATTTCATTGCAGAAATATGTCCAAACAAAGCAATAAAAACAATGATAAAGAATTTCAAAACAAGTTAACAAGGTACTAAAAAGTTTAATATGTTGTGTATTCTTACCTATAAAATAGTTGCTTAGATTGCCAGACATATACATGATAAATTGATCAAAAAATATAAGCACAAACTGTTCTTTTCAATGAAGTAATAGAAGTTAGTAGTAATAATAGAAATTAGTATTTACCTTAGCTATCCTGTATATATGTTTGAATGAATTTATGTATATTTGAAGGAATTTTTTGGACACATTAATTTTCTCTTCCTTCTTTTCTCCTTTTTCCCATCCAAATTGTTCTTTCCTTTTGAGCAGTTAGTTCCTGTTTCACAATATTTATTGTAATTTTGGATCTTACTTACTTTTTCAGTTTTTTATGCTAGGGTACAATATGCTGTTTACAACTGTGTATCTGATTTATTGCACTTATGAGTATGGTCTCAAATTGCATTCATTGATCTGTAGACTCAAGTTTACTTTATTAGCAGTTATATTGAAAAAAGCTAAGTTAAATACTTTTAACTCTTCATGTGATTCTAGGCAAGATAATACTGTCATTTTTCTTTTAGAGTTAAAATTTTTGAGCAATTTAGAGTATGATCACACATCTTACTGTAAATTTGTTGAGTTTTCTTAATGCGTTCAGTGTGATGTGCAGTACAGAACATCATGTGGAATCTACACCTCCTGGAACCGCAGGCCACCAGGGATCAGCTGTATGGAGCATATGAACAGCTTTTTAGTTGGGTTTGGAAGGTGACTTTAATCAAAATAGAAAAGTGGAAAGCATAATGGAATCTCTTACTCTGTCCCTGTTCCTGATAGAACGGATTAAGTGATCTTACTCCATAAAAGGCTGAGAAAATTCTGTGCCTCCCTGCGGTGGGTTTATGCTCATTCTCTGAGTGTGAATTATTCTGATATGGTTAATGAGTTCCAGGGATGGAAGATATTCTCATTTTCAAATAAATTAAGCACAAAATAATTTCTTTCCATCCTTCATATATTTATTGTTACTATGGAATTCAAATTTATGTCAGAATCTGTCTTGGGGTTACTTTTACAATAAGTCACCTGGACGCTAAAGTGTTATACAGTATACAAGGAAAACTTGTACCTGCAAGATTAATTCTATTTCAACATAATTGTATTATACTGAGCAAGATGAACAAAGTGAAAAGAAAAGAAAATATCCTTTATCATGCCTAGTGTTCACTGCAAATACAAAGTTTTGAATGAAAAATGGTGAGTGGCCCAATGTGGTGGCACATGCTGGTAATCCTCATACTTGACAGCTGAGGCAGGAGGATCACTGTGAATCTGAGGACACCCTAGACTAAATAAAGAGTTCAAAGCCAGCCTGAACTACATAGTGAGACACTGCCTCAAAAAAATATGGTGAAAGGTTAAATTAAAATATTCATCACATCTGAGGACAATTGCCATTATTCTCCAGTCAATAACCACCTTGTCAACATGAATATACATTATTCTTGTCATTTTTTAGTGTAGTTCTAAAAGTCCTCTTCGTGAATGTTTTTATCAGATGTGATGAAAAGTACTTATCTGGAGTGTTGCTTCTCAAGGCCATCCAATTGAAAATAAGTGTCGTAAAATATCAAGGGTGTCTCTTTATTCACCATTTTCACTGTATCTAAAACTAAGCAATTTCTGATTTTTCTCAGGGATAAAGGCATGATGAGGACAATCCTAATGTGACAAACTGGAGGCAGAGATATCCAAGAGAGAAGTCCAGAAGAAAAAAACTGGGTAAAGCAGCTATTCTCCAACAAGGGAGGCAAATGATCCCAGACATGAAGAATCAGTCACAAAGAGAAATTTCCTAAACTGAATCAAATTCCAGGTTGGTTGAGAGAAGGAAGTGGAGCCCTTGTTGATCAGCAGCATCCCTTGTTCCTCCACACCTGCACATGCCATCTTAGGGGGTCTCTAACATCCTGAAGGGAAGCAAGCTCTCCAGAGGCTGAGATCCAGGAACCTGCACCCTGCATGGTCTCTCTCCTCCATGGAAGAGGAATCCCCTGGAAAGGAAACTACACAGAGGCCCAAGTAGCACAGGCTCAGCCACTGCCATTGGGAGAGGCATGGAAGGCAGCAGCTCTGTAATAGGCTCCTCCCCATTTTCCTCCCAAACACCAAGGATCTCGGAATCTCTTAGCATTCTCCTCCCTACTGATGAGTCAGGATCAGTAAGCAAAGTTCCCATCCCTCAGCAGGAAACAGCTGAAATGAGGAGTCCCAGGAGCAAGGAGTTCTCTAGCAGGAGGCACAGACTGCAGCCTGAGACAGCAGAGAGAAGCGAGGTACAGCAGAGCCATCCAGAAAACACACCTGCAGCTGTGCACAGACACTGCAGAGGCTGAGGCAGCCCCTGCTCCTCTTCCACCTGCAATGCAGTCAGTCTACCTTACTGTAACCCATTATTACTATTTTCCCTTCAGTTCATTTATATTTTGCATTTCTCATGTAAATAATTCAATGCAATATTTAAGCTTATAGGTCTGATTTATTTCAAGTAATATTTTGGTGTCAACATCAACCAATTTTTTATAAATGGTGTATATTTATATTTTTAGTAGCAGAGAAGTATTCACTGTAAATAAATACATTTTTATCAATTTAATTCTATTTTAAATTTATTTTTTATATTGTATTTTCTTAATAGTCAGAAATTGCAATGACCTAATAATAACACAAAGGGAATATACACTTTTCACCAGTAAATGACACAGTTCAGTCTGAGCATAAGAAATTGAAGATTTCATGAGCCAACAATTCTGGGAAGGTTATTGGACAGAAAGATTCCTGGACAAGGAGAGGTCTACCTGCTGGAAACCCATTGTATGACCTCCAGACACCAGAACTTCACCTGCACTAATAATGCATGCAGGTTGAGACTCAAGCAGGTGATGTGGGAAGAAAAAGTAACTAAGACAAAAAAACTCATTCTATTGAAACTCGCAATCAGCTAGTAGCTCTGTAGCCTTGGAAGACTGTTCACTTTCGGCCAAAATCAAAAAGTAACTCTGCTGCATATTTTAAAACTGTATGTAAGCTAATCTCATCTGGTCCATTTGGCTTATATGTTTTCCTTCTTCAGATTTTTTTTAAATACAGGTTTATCCCTCTGGCTCCTATTAAAACTGGAATATGAAATCATGGAGTAGGTGCTAGTGCAATAGATATCAAACAGTCCTGGCAAACCTTTTAGAATTTTCAGTGAAAACAAACAGCCAGATGCAGCATTTAAGACATAGTTGCTCCACCTCTGGTATAAGTGAAAGCCTCCTGATTTGCTTTATTAAATTAATTTACTATCATTTTTTTCAGTGTAGTGTGGTTCAAAACATGCTTTTCTCACACATGATATCTTAACATGTGAGTGAACAAAGATCCTAGGAAAGTCCTTCGTTCTGCTCTTACTCCCTGAAGAGGATTACAAGGCTCTCATTCCTGTGGGCCCTGCCTGGGGAAGGCATGTTCTTTGTCCTCTTTCCCTGAGGAACACGATAAGGCTCTCATTCTTTAGCTGCCTTCCTAATTCAAGAAGGGTAGAAGTCTCCTATCTTTGAAGGCAATGAGATGGGCACACACAAGCCTTTGCTATTTTCCCCAGATTATTACCATTCTGTCAGGTCTCATCTTGTGATCATTCCCTACTATTATCTTCTTTCATCAAACCTATTGTAGAGAACACACAAGATTCTTAGATACTTTATGGCAAAATTTCCTTATAAAATTTTTTGTGTGTATTTAACTTATTACTAAATAAATTTGCAAGCTGTATTCTCCTTCTCGTTATAATGGTCTCAACCCTGATTCCTGAGATAGACAGAAAAGAAATTATTTTATTTCCTACAGTGTTTCAGCCTATTGAACATTATTAGAATTCCAAAATCTAAATCAGATTATTTTGATAGTTCCTTTCATTATTGTTCTTTAGACTTCTTAATTTATAGTAAGTTATTAGTACTTATACCTTTATTCTCTAGTGCTCCCTGCAGTCAGCCATCCACATGCATTCACAGCTTTTCTTATTTAGATATCGACTTGTTCCTCTGACATCTCCAAGTGAACATACATACCTTGGATAAACTACTGCAAAAAGGTCAAATTGTGAAAGTCAAGCAATCGCACTATCCTGGTTGGTGCCTTCCTCTTCAGCAACAGCTGGGTGAGACCCAGGCATGCATTATGTGAGGAGAAGGCACATCTGTCTTTTCAAGTGTGGCTGAGCTCACCAAAATCAATGGCTGGACATAAAATGCGGGACAGATGCTAACCCTAAGGCAACTGAACAACCTGGCAAAGTGTAAATGTGTGTATGTGTGTGTGTGTGTGTGTAATTTTCATCTTTTCCATAAATGTTTTAAATATTTCATATTCTGTTTTGCAATAGAGAATGATAAGGTCTCTTAAACCTTGTGTTGGATTATCAGAAAATGTTCTGAATGGCCTTGTCATCTACAAATTAAAGTATATCTCTAGATGGACAATGAAATATAGAGAAAATCGCATTTTACATAAATACAAGAAATTATGAGATCTCTTTGTCTAATATTATAAATTTCTATATAAAAACTTCAAATGATCAAATGATTACTTTCTACAATTAAAAAAAAAAAAGAGCCAGTCAGCTCCCTTAATGACAAGCCTTGCATAAAGCTATGCTGTTCTCAAAAATTATTGATTACAAACTCATATCACTTTTATTACTTGCAAAGAAAATTTCTCACATTGTTGCTCTTTAGGAAAGTGCCTGCCCTCTTGGGCAGGGAAATGTGGTCTCAGTGCCCAAATTGAACATCTGACTGTGTATATCTTGTTTTCCATTTTTGAAAGGAAGTCACTTTCTAAAGGCAAAGAAATGAAGACAGCTTCAGTTGTGCAATTGCGGACATCATACACAGCCAGCAAAGACACACTAATGATACATGTCTATAGCTTATTTCAAAGACAACTGAGAAGATATTAAGACAGCTTCTGTTTAATTTTGATTGTGTTTCTCACCCACGCTCATGTCAGCCACGCTTATGCATCTGGCCATTGTCCTGCTACAGGTTCCAGAAGGTGGGGAAGTTGCTTAACCCTGGAGCTGCTCTTTCCTTGGTAGCAAAGGCAAAGGAAATTGGTGGAGGGCTCAGCCCTGGAGCGTGGGTGAGGTCCAGCAGCTCCTGGCTGCCTGCAGTGACAGAACCATGCTAGGAAAGTCATGGGGCTGACTGTGTTAGGGTGGCCTGTCCCTCACCGGAGGTTCCCTGACACCCAGTACTGCCTTCCTGGGCTGTTCAGCTGTGTGTAGTGTCTTCAGTCACTCAGTAGTTCGCTGTTGTATTTATATCCTGCTCTTAATGGTTGATGTATTGTGTCAATTTGAAATGTTTAAAAGTTTAACTAAGAGCTTCAGCAGGGAGCCAGGGTCCTTACTCTGTAAACATTCTGAGCCTGTGCAAGAGGGGGCATGGAGGTTGTATGAGTTTTCTACCCAGTAGAGGGTGGAGAGCCCTCTTACAATATAAGGGGGGAGAAGAGACTTGCTCCTCCCTCTTCCTGCTCTTGTTGCTTTGCTGACTTCTGCTACCTTGAAGTGTTACTCCAGTTATGCCACCCTGCTTTGGAGTCAGCTGATTATTGACTGAAACAATGAGCTACATAAACCTTTCTTTCCTTAATTTTGGGTGTCAGGTATTTTATTCAAGCAATGAGAGAAAAGTAGCTAAGACATTCCCCAAGTGGTTATTTCACATAGCATTTTATATAATGTAATATCATACATTTAAAGTAATGGATTAATTAAATTTTAATGCCTTAAAATTTTTTATGAACTAAAGTCCAGAAATGTAAGTTGCATATGAAGTATTCTCATAATTATTTAAATCTTCATCCTATTCAAGAATAGTGCAAGTACATCTCAGTAATTCTCTGTATTCTGAAGACTTGTGCTGTAGTAAAACTGCAATTAAAAATTATTTTAGCTTTTAATTCTAAGAAAATGATATAAATATATAGCAGCAAATATCAACACACAACTAAGAAATATTGAATGAGAGCTCTGGGTTGCAGGCAGGAGTAAAACAAGAACAAGACTCAGTTGCCTGCAAAGGGCTGCTGTGAGGAAAGCATGGAGATTATCTTTAATGTTTGCTCTCACTGTTATTCCATTATACATGGAGAGTTTTGTAAACCAAGAGTTTAACTTTAATTTTTATTTTTTTCATTGTTTGCTTTGTTTGGTTATTGTTTTCCTGCCATGGTTAAAATCATAATGTTTTATTCTTAAGAGTTTTGTAAACTGATAGGTTAACTTTTATTGCTTTGTTTGGTTATTGTTTTTCTGCTATTGTCAAAATCATAATTGTTTATTCTGAAAGCATTGCCTTCTGATAATGCTGCACTGATAGAAACACAGTACTTCAAAGATTTGAAACACAAAGTGAAGAAGCATGTTTTACTATGTTGATAAAAACATTTTTTATCCATGAAGTCCTCTGTTTTATTTCTTTGCTTACAGAAGTCTTTCCAAGTCTGCAGCCACAGCTCCACTTCCAGTATTTGTTGTGAATTGCTGCTGCTCATCTCAGAGCTGCATCTCAGTTTTGTCCTTGGTAGTGGCTCTGCAGAGCTGCTGATCTCTTCTTTCAGGCCATGCCAAGTGGGCCTTGGCAGGTCTGGAGTTGCTTCCTCTGCTCTGGGCTCACTTCAAGTCCTTTACAGGACCTAGCTCATGCCACAACCCATGTGGCTCTTGAGGTTCCTGGGTTAAAGAACTGTGAGTGGATAAGAATATAAAGAGACAAAAGCTGGGGGCAGGTGGAGTCCTGACCCTCCTGATGAGAGGAAAGGGACTCCTCAACCATTGCAGCACATTTATGCATACGCTGAAGAGAAAAGTGTCAATTTCAACCCTGCTGCCTAGAAGCTTATTTGCCTGACTGGCCTGGGCTCCTTGCCTTCCTGGAGCTGAAACAGGTAGTTTATGTAGCTTGTTTTGGGCTGTGTTTTCAGGGATGGCCTTGCTTTAGCCAGACACATGTGATCAATCTTCAGCTTCAACAGCTTCCTACAGGTTCAGGTAGTTTTTTCCACAGCCCCAGAAACAGGTACTGCCTCTCAGTCCCATTGTGCAGAGGCAGGGACTTTGCCAAGGATGCACAGCTCATAGGAGCAGAGCTGAGCTCCAAAGTCCCTGCAGCTAAACACAAGTGGGCACAACCTTCTCTTGTCACATTAGAGCCTTCTTAGACCATGTGTGCCTGCTGCTTATAGGATGCCTCAAATAATTATATGCTCCTAAAATTATATCTAGTTTATCAATGATGAAATAACATATTACTTCTGATGAGGTTAAAAGGACACTTTGAAAGAAAAACTATACCTAAACTAAACCTGAAACTTTAGTGTTAGTGCTTGAATTACTCAAAAATGTGTATCTTTGATAAGATACACTCTTGATAAGCTGTATCTTTGATAAGAACCCATAAACTAATAGTGTACTTTAAAAAGTCATTTTGTTTATTTTTTGATCCTGTACATTCAGAACATTTTAATGGATGTAAAAACAAACAAACAGTAAAAGCTACCATAAACCAGAATATAAGTTAATGGGATGTTAGGACTTGAGAACACACATTGAATACAGAGTTGCTCCACAAGATTCTGAAGCTACTGAGGTCAGTGCATCTTTAAGTGATCTCCCAGGTAATGATGTCTCTGAGGATGGGAATGTGACCTGCCAGGTGTGCTTCATTTCTTACTTTCAGGTGTGCCAGCACATGTGTGCACTGAGGATGACCATTTTCTTTCACTCTGAGTGTTATAATCTTTCATTTAAGGAATTAATAACTTTATTTGCTTAGAAAGTATTGAAAAAACATTCCCTGAAAGGTGAAGGTAGTCCCTCTTAATATTTCATTGTGTTTCTTTGAATCATGTTGTAATGTCTTGTGCTGCTTTGTATTGGGATTTTCTTATGTCGACATTGCTGCCCTAATTTCCAATTGAAAAATGAACTTTTCTGAGGTCATTGTAACCATACAAGAATGTCAGCTTATTTTTCTTCTGATGCTGATGAACTCTATACTGGATGAAGTGAAATGATTTGACAGCTGATACAGGTAAATTCTGTTCAGTGCAAAGTGGACCCTGAGGAGATAGCACTTTAAGAGCTCTCTGAATCATTCAGATGGTTGGGTCCAGTGATTTTTGAGTCCAAATTAAAATGATGTATGTGTCATTTTGAGAGACCACAGCACTGGTAAGCATTGAGTTCTGCTAATCACATGTTCACTAAGTTCATAATGAGTCTATTCTGATTCTTTCATATTATTCATTATCTAACACTAACT
Source organism: Hydrochoerus hydrochaeris (assembly GCA_004027455.1). NCBI lineage: Eukaryota > Metazoa > Chordata > Mammalia > Rodentia > Hydrochaeridae > Hydrochoerus > Hydrochoerus hydrochaeris. Next base: position 38,565 of record PVLA01005684.1, read on the forward strand.
GAAGGCACTTCCACAGGCCATGTATTTTCCTTCTTAACTTCAAACATTTCAGGTGTAAGTAAAATTTTAGATTTTATATCTCTTGCTTTAATTCTACTACTTTGAGAGAGATAACAGTTATAGATTTTGTTTTTATTTCCACCATTTATTTTTCTGTGACTCAGGTGTTTTCACAGAACATGAAGAAATGAATGTATTTCCCAGATTCCATCAACATCAGTAATGCATATTTCAGTCAGCAGCAGCCTTTTCATCATTTTTGAGAAACAATAGTTAGCTTTTAATTCTCCTGTGTATTAAAGTGTATGTACTAAATTAAAGAATAACAGGATAGTAATGCAATTGTCTTAATACTACACATTTTCATTGGCACGCGTTCAAAAGTAGGTGAGAATAATCTATCTTTTGACCCACAAGTAAATAGGACCCTAGCATCCATTGCCTGAAACTGGACAATTAAAAATGACACATATATAGTCCAATATTCAAGAAAATTAGATTATTTGCAAGGTATTTCATTTTGTAGTTTTGCAAATAGAACCAGAAAATAATCTTGGTCTCCCTTTCTTTTTTGCTGCTTTTCCAGATCTACTTAATCCTATTCTCTTTTTCTTAAAAAGTTTTACCATTACAAGTTTGCGGTACATAATGATTACATTCATTGTAGGGAATTTGGTCCATGTACATAATCCATAATTCTGTTTTATTCCCCTTCCTTCCACACTCTTATTTAGCCAGCATCAGATTAATTTATCCACAAACACTTAAAAGTTAATTATATACACAGATTAACAACCAGCAATAGGCCAAGAATCATATAAGGCACATAAGACAAGTATACTAAATCAAGGTACACTTTTAGATACATGTTTGTGCTGAATTACGGTAACTTTTTCATTCTCTTTCCTTTTCTTTCCTTTTATCTATTTTGCACTATATTGAGTTTTATCTATTGGCTTTTTCATATAAGAGAAAGCATGTGATATTTAAGCTTGTACATCAGAGGCATAGTTTTGTGCCTCTATTTCTTTATTCATTAAAGTAATTATAAATAGTTTTCCTAAAAGACTGTTGTGAAATAGAGGTAATATACAAAGTTTGCAGAGCATAAATCCCTACTCATGGTATGGCCTCAATGACTGTCCCTTCTTTTCCCACTCCCTTTTTTTTATAATAATGAAAAAACTATTGACTGGAGAATTACACATGCAAATGAGACTTATCAAAAGCAAAATAAAATAGTAATCAATCCCAGAGGCCCCTTAACAATAGTCTTACATAACAGAAATTCATAACAGCCATCTAAATTCACTTCTGAACAAGTAGACACATTATAATTTTCTAAAAATTTTCAGATAAGTGGCTCAGGAGTTTATTATAAAATAATCAAAGCTTATTTATGTCAAGAGGAAAAAAGAAACCATAAAGCATTCACATTAGTATGTCCTTATTTTCTCCTGTTTTTCTTTCCATTGGCTGACCAGCAACTGCTATTCACTGTTAAAAAGGTGAACGATCAGGGAGGAGGATGAAATGTTGTATTAAATATTTTGGTACAATTTAAATATACAAGATAATATTCATCATAGGGAATTTGTACCTATATGTATATGTCTTGATTCCTCTTATTTTTACAATTCCTCTCCCCTCCATCCAATCACTCTTCTCCTCCTTATTTACAAAGGTTTGTTTCCATTTTATCCTTCTTAGGTTGTTTCTTTCCCTATTACTCTTCCTTTCTTTTCTTCTCCTCTCTCTCTAATTGATCTTTCCTTTTGAACAATTTCTTCTTATTCCCCAATGTCTATTGTGCATTTCTTCCTTATATACTTTTTCTGTTTCTCATACTAAGGAGCCAGTGAGATATTTACACATTTGTGTCCAATTTATTTCTCTTGAGTATATGGTCTCAAGGTCTATCCATTTACCTAGAAATGTCTCAAGTTTATCCTTCTTTATGACTGAGTATTCCTTTGTGTAAAGAAAACCACACCTTTCTTATCCATTCCTCGGTTGATGCACATCTAGGTTATTTCTAAAACTTAGCTAATATGAACTGAGCTGCTATAAACATGGGTGCACATATATCACTGTGGTATGATGTTTTTCATTCTTCTAGAAAGATACCCAGAACGGGAATAGCTGGGTCAAGTGGGACACCTAGTCTTAGTTTTTTGAGGAATCTCCACACTCATTTCTAAAGTAGTGGCACTAGTCCCAGCAACAGTGGAGAAGGGTTCCTTTAGCCCCACAACCCCATCATTTGTTATTGGTTGGTCTCTCAATATTAGTTATTGTTTCTACAGATATTTATATAAAACATTAAATTACATAAAATATATTCCATGTATTCACATGATTTCTAAGGATATCAGGGTTTATTTGATCAGAAGTTAAAATTGGCCGATATTGGACACCTGCTAAAATAATGAAGATTTTTTTCATTTTAAAATATTTTTATGATTACATATTTTCAGTGAATGCAGTTTACTGTCATCTTGGGAGAGGTAGCACAAGCACATAGCACAACTAGGTTCTATTTGTTTATATCCCTTTCCTTTCTCTCCCACCTCCCTCTATCTTCCTCTAAATTTCCTTTTCCAATTTTAATTCTTGCTGATGTCAATGCATTTATTTCATTTTGAGCTGCATGCAAGGCCTAGACAGTCATCATTTCTTCAATGGTTTAGCACACCTGGGAAATTCTGTTCACTTCTGAACACAGTGTTTTCTGACATTTAGTACTGTGTGGTCTACTAGTGAAGAGCAAATGGAATACCAGGGCATTTAGATTGGAAGTGTTGGAAGAATTTGAGTGGATGCTGAATCTGAGAAGGAAAGCTCAGTACATTTGAAGTCATGCATGGTGGCTCTTTCCTAGCCATTTAGAGAGACAATATTTCAAAATATATTTCAAAAACCTGGAGATGGAATAGGGCTGTCTATTAAAATGCCACATTATAATGAAATTCACAAAAGCAAAAGAAAGTTAAAATCATTACTGATGGAATGGTTCTAATTGTTATATTCTCCTTAAATATTCTCATGCACACTACACTTTGCACACTCCACAGATATCTATGCATTTGTTCAATCACATCTGAAGAATACAGTGTCCAGGTTTTATGCCGCAGTCAAGCAGAGATAGTTTATTAGCACCCCACTGGTGGTTTACCAGAAGTCTTAATTTACTATTAATTTACTATTTGGAATAGACTTTCTAAGGGTAAAATATGTAATTTTTCAGGAGGGTTAATGGTGATTTATTTCATACAATTACATTTCAAGCGTTGCCAAACTTTGTGCGTGTGTGTGTGTGTGTGTGTGTGTATATATGTATATATGTATATATACATATGTCTTCCCTTAAAGCATGTTATATACTTAACATGCTTTAAGGGAAGAGATTGGCTTTGTTGGGAAACTTTTCCATGATCATAGGAAACATGTTCATTGCCTTTTGTATTTTGACATAATAAACTTAAATTTGTCTTAAATTCTAACGTAGACCTATGCCAGATTTTGCTTCTCTGAAGAAACACAGAAATGCATCATATAAGGACAAAACATATTCTTAGTAAAAAAGAAAGTCTCACTTGATCTTAGTCAAAAGGCCAAGTAGCAATAAAAAAAGAAAATCTCAGAGAAGAAAGTACAAAAATTGGTCAAGAAAAGAATACATGGTACAGTATTTGCATTTGGAACATAAAAATTAAGGTAGATTCAGATTTTATTCCAATGTAGCAGTATTTTTCACTCATTTTTTGTGTCATGATTTCTCTTACCTTTTCCACTTAGTGTTCCTCTCTTTCACATTTCTAACCTGGTTGAATTTAAATGTGTTTTAAAATGGCATATGTCCACTGTCCAAGTTCCTGGGAAACCCTAGTGCTGATACAGACCATCCCAAACGAGCCTCTGCCTTCCGGAAGAGCTGGTTCCATGTGAGCCCTCCTATTAGGTTGCATAAAGGCCAGGAGAGCAACTCTAGTCCAGCATCCTCTCTCCAAGCTTAGTGAATAGAATACTGAGAATGTGTGGGGAGGTATCTTTGTTCATTTCCCTGGTAAGTGGTAAAAGTTTTGAGACCTAAAATCTTAATTGTCACCACAGATCATGACACATTGTGTTTAGAGAAGGGAAAAGTGGCATCTGCTTGCTCAGGTGGAGGCTTGCTAATGGATTCATTTTTCTGATTTATTTTGCGTCTATCAAAAGGAGGAGCGGGAACTTGGATAACACCACGGAGGGGTCAACCGTGTTGTAGGAGTGGTGACTCTCCACTGCCTGGGTGGATTATGGTTCATGAATTCCAGTGTAAGGGACCAGCAGCAGAGCTTGGAAAGAATTGTACCCCAGGTGGCAGAGCTGTGTGGAGAATGTGGGAGAGAACCTGAGCTTTCCTCTGAGGAAGACTCTGCAGTGTGTGGTCCCCACTGGTGGTGTCTTGAAGCTCAAGAGTGCACCCAAGACAGGCACATGGCCCTGAGAGTGAGTTAGACATGAGTCCAGTCAGCACTGTGACCTGTAGGACAGCACCTCACTCAGTGATGTCAGAACTTTTCCTTTTCTGTGCTCCTCTACCCTGTTCCAACCTCCTCAGGGACATGGAGAATGGCAGGGAGGGACCTTGCAGGAACAGACTGCATCTGCCTTCTCTGCTCTGTCCCCTGAGCCAAAGGAGAGTATTAAATGGTTGGATTTGACATAGAGTTGGACCTTGACCAGACAGGATTTTTTTGACCCAGATTGAGCAGAAGGTATGGAGAGTTTTAAGGTGATATGAAGGAGGTGGGCGTACACGGGAATGTGGTTGAAGACAGGAGTTAGAAGAATCTAAAGTCAGTTCCTCTTTGTGTCCTAGAAATGTTTATACAGTTTTGTGAACTTATCCTTTCAGGATATGGTAGTTATAGAATTTTTGCCATCTGTCAAATCAGTTGAAATTTAGCTCAAAGAACATGGCTTTGTGATGAGTGCTGAAAATTCATTCTTTATGGCATAAATATAGTGATTGATAGTCATCTAACAATCTTTTCTTATAACATACTACATAAATTCAATGCAATCCTAAAGTAATGTATTATTTACCTTAACTGCAAAGTTATTTTCTATTAATTGTGACCAATTTTTGTTAGAAATTTTCAATAGTGATGATACTTTCTCTTTTGTGTTTTTGCTGAAAGAGGAAAAGAGACAGTGACAAATTGACTCTGGAAATGCTGACAGTGCTAAAATAACAGTTTTTATTTTTTCATAAAATATGCTTTAACCATTATAGAGAAGCATGCCTTCATAGGAGTAAATCCTAAATAATCTTTACAATTGATGATTCATTAATAATCTTTCCAGAAATATAAGGGATGTTTATGACACTGCAGTTGTTAGGGGCAACTGGACACTTCAGTGTCTTCAGAAGTGATTCAATCTTTTGTAAATCAGTGAGCAGGCAGTGGAGCATATTGTAAAAAGTATACAGGAGAGATTTTTCATCAGGTGTCTGCACAGAATGAAGTCCCCACCAAGACGCATAGTCCACATTGTCTGTGCTATAAGGGTCAAGCTAGACATAAAAAAGACAGTCATTTATTGATGTTGTTATTAGTATTTTTATATTTTTATTTTCCAATTTGTTCAATTCAGATTTGGTAAGTAATGGAAATTTAAAACTGCAACTAAATCATAAGTTTTTAGGTATCTGTCCAGGGTCTCATAAACCTATTTGTCATCTAAAAACTAAATACAGATACATTTTTTGTTATTGTTGTTCTGTTTTTTTTTTTTACATTTAAATGATCATGGGCAAAGTAGTCAGATGGAGAACAAGAAAGTTACTACTTTAATATAGACATAGTTTTGAACAATAGCAATGGAGAGATTTGCTCCAATTCATGTGGTCAGGTACTTTTATCTTTCCTGAAAATTGGTCCTGATGTTCCATTTCTGTCCCATTTCCTCTGGTAGATCAGCACTTACTTTTTGTTACTTTAAACTGAACCTATTCTAAATATGGATCTGTAGCAAACTTCTAGAAAGTGTGACGTTTGCCCTTTGTTCTTTAAGATACAGACATGTCACAATGGACAAAAATGTCAGAATTTCTCATTCCACCCAAGGAAAAATACCTTTCAAATTTGTAACAGATGCATCTGCTTTTTATTTAGTTCCCTGGGGTGGAGTTCACTACAGAAAAATGTGAATAAGGAGGTTGCTGGCAATAACCTGCCACAGTGCTGGCTGTGCTGTGGGGTGGGTGTGACAGGAAAGGGCTTTACAGTCAAGAGAGAAGGAAGGAGATCCCTGTGTCCTCCTTCAGCCTCTGCAAGCTGAGACACCCTCAGATCCCAGAGCTTCAGTGACACTGTGCTGCCTCTGAAGATGTCAGCTCATTTCCAGAGCTATGAGATACAGATGTGAGATAACTGTAGACTCTGATCTGCTGAACTACTTAGTAAGAATATTCTTTTGGGGGGGATTTTAGGTACCTCTTTCTTCTGAAAAATGTAACAAGAGAGCATCCACTTAGGAAAAGACAGTAATAGAAAACGACTTATATTTTAAATCTAAAGTCAGGCATATTTCCTTATATAGCGCATTGTAATGAGAACTTGAGTAGTGCCTACCTGTTATCTCACTAATGTTGGAATTTGCATCCAACAGATAGCAACTCAATCTGTGCATGTCCAGTAACTTATAAGATTCATGTTTGTAAAATAAATTTTAACTTAGAACAAGGAAACAGAAATTTAGAACAAATTTCTATAGCTAATAAAACAAATTTTCATAGATGATAGGAACATTCTACAAAACTAATTTCTGTTCTTTGGTTGTACTCTGATACCTAGCCATTGTGAGATAGCCCTGATGATGGCTTCCTCAGTCATTCTGGCTAGGTGTGTGAAGGCAGAACATCCTATGTGATTCTGATTTTTTCCATTTTCCCTTTCCACTCTGACCCTTTGGTGCAAGGAGAAAAGGAGAAAATATAACCAAAGTTCCTGCAGTTGTTCTGAGATCTTTGAAGAAAACATTTCTTTTACAGATGCTCTTGTCTGATTTTCCTTCCTGAAAAACTTTAACTGCTGACCTCATAAAGGGGAATGTGCTTGTCAGGGACTTTTAGACAGTGCAGAGTAGATGGCCCCTGTCCCAAGAGGAACCCTGTTTACATTAGAATCTGCACTGTGTTTACTAAGGTTCTTATTTTGCTTAATAGCTGAGTAGAAGGTGGAATATTGGGGCTAAATGCTTTTCGTGCAAAGTGAGGAATTCGAAACATTTCTCATCACAAATAGAAGCTTATTATCAGAAAATGAAAGAATTAGAGACAGCATGCTCACCTGACCAGCTATCTCCTTTGTTATTTCTTTAAGTTGGTGGTGTAGTTCAGAAATATTTCTTTCTCTGAGTTTGAAAAAATCATGAAATTTTGGCAGATGATGTGCTTCTTGCCCCAGGAACATCAGGGGGTCACTCCAGGAGAGCAGATAGTGAATCACCACTCTGATGATATCTTTATGCTATGCAGCCAATTTACAGCAACCACAGTACAAAGCAAAGTGAGATACAACTGGGTTATTTACAAGAGATTTTCACTCTGAGAGGCAGAAGTAACATACATCTTTCTTTCCCAGTGTGTGTGTAAATTTTTTTCTATACATGAAGGGAGGGGGAGGAGAAAAAGGAGAATGAGAAGGAGGAGGAGAAGGAGAAAAGGAGGAGAAGGAGAAAAGGAGAAGAAGGAGGAGAAGGAGAAGGGGAAAGAGAAGGAGAAAAGGAGAAGGAGAAGGAGGCGAAGGAGGAGAAGGGGAAGGGGAAAGGGAAGGAGAAGGAGAAGGAGGAGGAGAAGAAGACGGAGAAGGAGGAGAAGGAGAAGGAAGGAGAAGGAGAAGGAGAAGGAGAAGGAGAAGGAGAAGGAGAGGAGAAGGAGAAGGAGAGTAGAAAGTCCAGTAGAGATGCTGCAGATCAGTTAGGGATCAGTAATGTACCACAAAGGCAAGAGTCACAGAAACCTGTAATCAATAAAGATAAATCTGCAATTCCTATATATATGTATGAATATCCCATTTAGTATAACTTTCCCTAGAGAACAATGTTTTCAATCCTAGACACAAGACATTCATTGTTTAACATAATGTCTTCTGCGTGGTCAATTTCTAGTTCTTATACAATATTTATTCAGCATTTTATTTCATGTGTAGCTCACAAAGTACATAAAGCACTTTTTCTTTGGCTGTTCCCTTTTCCTCTACAGGTGACTACTGCTACCACCAGTCACAGAACCTGCAGGCACTGATGCAGGGCAAAGCCAGTGCCCTGCCTCAGCTGTTCCAGTGGAGCCAGGCTCAGGACTCACCTGCATCAACCTGGCCTCCTCCTGCCCAGTTGGAGCTGGGATGTCAACTGTGTGGCATCTTCTTACTGCTGGCATAGGGAATGTGTCCTGAGAATATTTTTTTACCTGAAAATGATGAAGAAAATTCAATTATTTGTGTTTGGAAATTGAAAACAAGAATCCCTGATGTAAATATGCATAATGTGGGGTTTGTTTTGTTTTGTTTGGTACAAGGATCAAACTCTTGACCTGGCGCTTGCCAGACAGGCCAAGAGCTAAATCCCCAGCCTATCCACTTTGTTTTTTTTGATGTGTAATTTTTAAAAATAAGATCTCCGTAAAAACAAAATCTGAAAAATAATGAAAGTAACCATTTTGCCTTGTGTTTCCCATTAATTTGATAATTTCACTATTTTTAACACCTTTTAACTTCTCCACCTTGAAGCTTCTTTGCTACACCCTTGTTGTCTCCAGCTTTCTGCAAGTTATTATTTAAATGTGAACACTGAAAGTAGTATGAACCACGGAGCTATAATATGTTAGGTATCATTTTCTCTAATATTTGAGCCCAAATCCTCATTTATATGCATCTGTGCTGACCTGTTTTACCTCTTTTTCTTTGGGTCCAAGTTAATATTTGTTATTTAAATAAATATCAGGAATCACATTAACTTCAATTACCTCTTAATCTAGAAACATATATATTGCCAAGTTCATCATAAATTCACAATAGAAATTTTTAACTTTGACAAGCACTATAAAGAGGCAAAATAATTTAGGAAATTTTACAACATGGATTAAAATTAAGCTCAACTAGAAATACAGTGAAGGCTGGATGTGGTGGCACATGTGTATAATCTCAGCACTTGGGAGGCTGGGGCAGGGCGATCACTGTGAATTTGAGACCAGCCTGGGACACATAGTGAGCTCAAGACAGCCTGAACTGCATAATGAGACCTTGTCTCAGAAAGACAAAAAAAATATTAATAAAGAAAGAAAGAAGAAAGAAAAGAAATACAAAGAGATACAGTGAATAGTATTAAGCCAAAATTGTGAAATTATAAAAGGATTGCTAGAATGAGTTGAAAGATAAAAGATGGCCAATTGACAACGAGGAATGAAAAAAAAAACATGGGTGAATAAAAGTTGCATGAGTGGTTGGCCCTGTTCTCCAAGAAGGCCAATTGTTGTTCTAAACACTGATCTGTTGTCTGACATAGAAGGACGAGAAAATGTGCAAAGTCGCTTTTGAGGAAGACTGAACTTGTGTCCTTTTGTCTCTTTATAAAATTGGCCTTTTTCTTCTAATTAGAAAGTCCTACCCTGAAGGTCTTTAAACAGGAATTTCAGCATTTGAGCTTTTCGATGGGTATCAAAAAATAAATAAATAAAGGCATGCCTTCTATCTACTCGATCTGCCCATGTCAGTCCAGGCTGTTCTTGTTCCTCGGACATCTGCAGTGTGTGCTATGCAGAGAGTCTGTAAGCTGGACCCTGCACATCAGAGCAAGAAACCAGTGTCTTTCCTTTGCCCTGCTCAAGAGTAGCAATTTAAACCTTTAACTTTTTGAAAATCTGAGATTTCACAAGACTTCCTTTTTCTTCATCCAAGAGAATTTCTGATACCTTTTTTTAACATGTTAATTTTTATTACTTGACATTTGGTTAATGAGTTCTTCATGGTTATGTGGTAGTATAATGAAGTCACTGGTGCTTCATTTTGCAAAGAGACAGAAAGTGAGAAACTTACAAGTTCCACGAACACTTCTAAAGAGTAGAAGTGCATCTTCACAGTCAGGTAGGTTGCATTATTAAGCAGGTCCTGGGAGATCATCTGGCACGTGATACTCTCGAGACAGATGGGATGGGAAGCCACATTCTGGCACAGGGCTAGGGTTGACAGGGCCATCAGTAGGAGAGTCCCTGCTTAAACAAAACCACAGTATCTGGGATGGTCTATTATGCAAGCTCGTCACAAGCCATCCCTCCCAGGGAAGCCTTGTCTATCTCCACTGACTCCAAAGTACAACTTGGTGCTGTAAGAGTTCAGATAAGGAAGAACCAACATTTTCCACTGTGTCCCTGTGGGTAAATTGCTGTTTCCACAGTCTGAGAGGTGATTCCTCAAGTTTTGCATTACTCCCACAAGCGCTTCTGTACAATGAAAACACTTGTAAAGAAAATTAATGTTGACTCAAGACTTTTAAAGGATTCTTTTAAAATGGTTTAATACCCTGGGAATTTCTGTCCAATATCACCAGTCAGAATTCCGATTTTGTAATTTTGTAACTCATTCACATATACAAGTGTCTAAATATTAAAACAAGACCAACACGTTTTCCCTGCATGTTTCATCCTCATGCTTCATGAGAATAAACAAGGGTTGATTTCTGATATTGGGTATTACAAGAATCCTATCATAACAATGATGTCATACCCATATCTGCTAACTCATCATAATAATTCCATGCATTTGCTTCACACTTGTCACGCCTTGAACACCATTGAGTTCTAAGTCTGCATCTGTGCAGCAGGGACCACTTCTGTGATCAGGGTCACAGTGTTTGCAGAAGTCATTGTCATTCTTGAGAAGAACAAACTTTGGCTTTTGTAGGAGGGTAAGAGGTGATCTCTAAGCTAGAGAGTATCCATTTTCTTTACTTATAAAGTTCCCATTTTAAATATTTTTGCTACTAATCAGAGGTGAATATATCAATTTTTGTTTTATTCAGTAGATGGAAAGATATTAGCCTTATCAATAATATGCACTCAAAACAAATGAAATAGTATTAAGCTTTCATAATAAATAACATTTTACCTTCACTAACAACTCCAGAAGAATTTATGATACAAAAATATAATAATCAGAAGACTGATTTCCACAGAATATTTGATAAACTCAGTTGTAATGCTTCAAGAAAAATTAGGTAAATATTACATATATGTAGAAAACAAATTTAAAAATTCTAGATATACCTGAAATTACAAAATTCCCATTTTAAAAATCTTTGTCACTGATCAGAAGTGGATTAATCAAAGTTTTGGTTCAGTAGATGGAAAAATGTGAACCTCTGTCTGATCTGTAGTATGAACTTACAATTAAAATGAAATAGCAGTGAGCTTTCATACTGAAATAACCTTTTACCTTCTGTGACTCCAAAAGAACTTCTGACATAAAAAGGTAATAATCAGAAGGCTAATTTCCATATAACATTTGGTAAAACAGTTGAAATTCTTCAAAATAAAACTAAGTGAATATTAAAGTTATATAGAGAGATAAAGTAAATAGACTGATAGATAATATATGGAAAACATTTAAACATACCTGAAATTAATTAACATGGAATGTAACTGAATAACATTTTAGCTATAAAGTTAAAATAAAGCAATATGATTTATTTCACAGAGTTTACTTTTCTGAAATACCTATGAATCCAAAAGCATACACAATGCACTGTGTACTTATATGGTACTGACAAATGGAGATATTACACACACATACAAAATATACCTTGTCGATAGACAATCTAAGACTGGAGCCCCAGGAAATACATAACTGGGTGAGTGTTCCTTGTTTGTGAGTGCATTTTCTGCACATTCATTATTGAACTGGTGTTTACAGTCTATAATTCCAGAAAATACACACATTTTTTTGTGTTTATAGCATGCAAAATTTACAGTTTTTATTAATTTTATTTTATATGAAATCTCCAAAAAAGTAAAGGACATTAATACTAGCGTGTATAATCATTTGGCTTGAATGAAAGTAACAAAGCACTATAAGATACACATATGCCATTATTTTCTGCATTATGATTTCAGAATTGAATTGCCATTATCTTTATTCAAGTTGAGCAAATCACATAACAGATCAGGGTAACAGAAAATATTAGTTTCTAAATTCTAGAGTAAAATGTAGGCCCATTGGCTTTTGTATTCTACAGTATCTTAAACTCTGCATTATGAGTTTTGTTCTAGATAGTTCCTGACTGTGGCATCTGTCCTGTGCATTCAAGAATGCTTAGCAGCACCCCGTCCTATACCCATGAGACACCAATAGCACCATCTTTGTGCCTACATGACATCCACTAACACACGCACACATTCTGCAGCTCTTGCAAGATGACCCAAGTATCCAAACCAAGACAACCACTGAATCACTTTATTTGACTTGTGTAATTCTTTCCAGAAAAATAAAAAGATATATCATTCACAACTAATAAACCTGAAAGATCATGTGATTAGCTAAAATTTTACATTAACCCACACAAGAATGTTGATAAAACTAACAGCTCCTGGAGCCGGAGTGCATACCTTTCCCTTTGATGTCCATGGTGGTGAACACAACAGGAAGCACAGAAAGACTGGCTGCCCCACCTGCAAGATCAGACATGGTTTTTCAAGCTTTGACATTTTCACGCATACAGTTAATTGGGTCTTCTGCTTCCTTCTCAAGTCCTCTATTTCCCCATCAAAATTACTCCTAACATTTCATACAGTAGGTATGAAAGGAAGGCATATAGACTACTAATAAAGGATTTTGTTTACTTAGTCCAAAAGGAAATGAGAGAAATAATTAAGGTGAGTTCTGGGGGCCAATATGGATTGGAGGATCTCTATATCTTTTGCGATCATTTACTTTAAATTTACTGTTATTTCTCTGCAGTTTCTTAAATAGATAGCATTGGATCTCACCTAGGAAATAGTGTACTATCAAATACAAACATTTTCCTTCAAAAATCATATGTGAATTAACTTTAAAAATGTAAGTATTAAATTCTTTGAGCATAAAATAAAATTTAAAGTAGAATGTTAGAACAGCTTGCATAATTTTTTTGGAAATATAACATGTTTCTTGCCCTTATACATTCTATTTTGTCCTATTTAAAGTAAAATATGTGTATGGTGTTTTATTTAATTATTGTGTTTTCATCTCTTTCTTACTTCTTTTGTGCATATAGGTATATTAACACTGCACATAAATTTAAAAAGAGGCTTAAAGAAACTATGCCAAAGTAAAAAAGCAGTGATTCTATATTCAAGTTAAATGCAAGAAAGTTCATTTCATTTAGAGGAATTCGGAAGTATATGAAGAAGGCAGAAAAACAAGACATTTCACACATACTGATGACTATAGTATGGAAGTATAACCTTTAACCTTCGAAAGTACATTTTGTGAGTGGCACATTGCAGTTTTTCAGGGCACATGAACATATACTCATAAGTGCCTGTAGACAATGTGATAAACCAAAATTTTAGCCAATAATTTCTACCACTGTTAAGGAGAGAGACAAACAAACAGGAATTTGATTGTAATCTGCTCTCTCTGACACAAGTCACTCCATGTTGAAGTGAAAAAGTCTTCTTTTTTTGGATTAAATATTCTGCATACCACTTAAAGACTTCTAAATGGTATGAGTATAATGAATAAGAATGCAGTTGTTAACTATTTTCACTAATAATTATATGCATGCAACTAAAGCAGCTTGTGTTACTCTTACTCTCTTTGAAATATCCAATGAATAAAGTAAATTAAATATAAACTCTTTTTATGCCCTTTCATTTTTACATCATTTAAAAGCACATTGTTTATGCTTTGGCATTAATCTGACTGAAGTGTAAGCAAACTCACATCTCTGAAAATCAAGCTCTAGTTGTCTTAGTTTAAAGAGTGCTAAATTTTGAGTAATACCTAAGTGTGGTAATTTACTGGCTTTGCAAATTTAAATCCTTGGTCTGAATTCAAAACACTTTTACTAGATAGCTTCTTTGGTAGATACTGAATATCAGCTATTAAGGATGCAAAGCAGGGTGGAGACAAATTAAAGTGGTCTGGCATTCTCTTCTCTCAAATGGTTAGGGTACTGAAATGACTTAACTGACATTCAAACTACTCTTAAAATTTTTCATCAAAAGGCAGGGTAAGAGTGATCCATGAAAACCTGAGTGTATGTCTTCACTGGGGAACAGTTGATGCACTGATCTGCAAAGAGATGAATAAATTGTATAAAATGAATAAAATGCTCAATAAAATGTATTGTGTGCTTCTTTGCTCCTTTGCCTGCCATGTTTCCTTTGAGTAGCATATGAAACATCTAAACAAGGTAAATGTATATATGCAAAGTTGGACTTAGAAGTTCAGACCCAGAAGAGAGCACAGTGGTTATGTGCTGGAGATCCAGAAATTCCAGTAGTTGCTCTGCACATGAATTTATAATTCACAGAATGAAAGGGATTAAAAAGCAATACCACCCCAATATCTAAAGCCTGGAACCTACCTAAGTGTTGTTGGTACAGGCCTGAGTTGGGAAGCTGAAGAAACTGGAGCTTCAATACACAGCTAAGGACACATTCTTTCATCCCTTTTATTCTGCTTGAGCTGCAAGCCCATTGGAGGATGCTGCCCATAGTCACATTAGGTCCTCCCCAGTTAGGTTGGAGAAATACATACCAATCATATCGTATGTATGTGACAGCGGGTTCAAGAGGTGGGCTTTCCTAATCTGCCAGACATCGCTAAGTGCAGTCAAACAGACATGTCATGATTAGCAGTCACAGTGCTTCCCAGTTCGATTTTGTAACCAAATACTTCTCCTTAAACCACATATGATTTCCAAACACAGATAATAAGTTTATAATTACATAACATAACAATGCTATTCTGCACTAAACTGACAATTTATTGACTCCTTCCCCCATAGGAGACAATCTTCTTTTAGGTGATGCTTACATTTCTCTTGACATTACTTACCTTATGAAAAGTAGATGTAATAACATTTAACTTCTGATACTTAGTCAGTTATAAACACAGTATAGAGTGCAGAAATACAACCAAAATTCCCCACAATATAACATGTTTCCAGGAGGCACCCCTGCTGCTCTTGTTTCTTTAGACTGAGGGATAAACTATACTTTGATCCTCAAGCATCTGAGAAAGTTCTCATTCTGCCTGGTTCAGGTTCTTGTAGCTTCACATTAACCTTAACAACACTCCATGGTAATACTAGATGTCAGGAAAGATCCCTGCATTTGAACCGTACTCAATCTTACCTCCATGGAGGGGCATTAATCCAAGATCTCCTTGACATTCTTCATCAGTCACCACCATTAGCGCAGTGACTCCCTATGCTGGTTGTTGATTCAGAAGCATGGGGGCCCTAGGATGGCCAAGGGCAATGCATTTAGTGGGATCGTTGTTTTTCTCTGTGGAAGCTTTTCCATTTGTAAAACTGATTTATATTTTAGCAGAGCTTAAGGTCACAAAAATAGAGAGTAAATATATTACTAGTGGGTAACAATCAGTAGGGTCATTCCCATTTTCACCCATTATTCCTGCACCCAGGAAGCCAGGCTATTGAAGAAATAATTACAGATGTTATAGATACTTATGAGATGTTTACACAGAGTTATGTGCAGTTGTAAAGTATTACTACATAGCAACATTGTGATTGCATCTTCAAAAGACACTTTCATCATTGTATCAATCCACCTGCATGTGGGTGGTGGGGGATATGTCAAGACCAGACAATTCCATGGGCAATAGCTCACTGCCTTTCTTCCTTATCCTTGAAGAGTATTTATTGGTAAAAAAACAATTTTGTGTAGAAAACTCTTATGGTAGATGAGGCATTTTGTAAGCTGATAGATGCTAGTTATGGTTCAAACATTATATGCAAAAAAGGAAAATTCACACCTTGCACAAGTGTGCATTTCAGTGAGAACAAAGAACTTCCATGCCCATGATGAAGGTCGCCAAATAAACGCAACTTGTCATGAGGGTACAGGTTAATCACCACGTGAAATGCCATCACACCAGTGCTCAATGTTGGTCTTTATTTCTTGGCAAGTTGGGCACTCTGCAGGGGCTTCATTGCTGTCACTATGACAACATCATTCATGAGTGGATTTGGGAAATAATAGTTTGAAAAATGTGGTTGACTGCTATCCACAGAATGGGGTTTTCTATATCTTGCTTACTGAATTTCTCTTCTTATAGGATTACCTTATTATGGTCATTGCAACATAGCACAAATATTTTGACATACTTCAACGATAAGGAGATGTTTATGTAGATAATTTTTCACAAATGTCTTTATCTGGGGTTTCCCATGGTCTCTCAAGTTGATCACCCTATTTCCAGACCACTGAATTCAAGCCTTGAATCACTATAGAGTCAAAAATCTATAACATCATGCATCTTGACACATTTTTTCCCAAGCAAGATTTATGAGACACACTGCCAAAAGTTCTGCCACTGAGATTTTCCTTCAACTTTCTCTTTCACTTATGTTCAGCAAAGAGTCTGTAGTACTAAAGCTTTCCCCCTTAGGTGGGGCCCACATAATCTGCAGAACCCTCAATACACCTGGTCTTCTCTTCTTCTGTCAACAGAGCACAAGGTACAGGGTGTGAGGCCATAGGTACACATGAGGACATGGAAGCCAGTAAAATCTGAGTGAGAACAATGACATTTTGGGCATTACATCAGGTATCACACTTGTAAGTACTGAAATGATCAACCAGTAGCTCATATGCAATTTCCAATTAATGTTGGAATGGTTGTGTACAACAGACTTCATGGCTAGGTGCATCCAACAGCACCCAGCTCATGATGTGCCTCCTGAGGTTAATGAAACACAGTGTCCTGTTATATGGTGCTCAGTTCCCGGTAAGAACCAGTAATGGTCAAGGAGCTGCTTCTCAAGTAGAGTGGTTGTCAGCAGATAATGGCAGCGCTTTGCTCCCAAATCCAAACATAAACCCTAAAATGTTTTGAAATGCAATGAAGTAATTTATGTATATTCTCCTTTACAGTGCATTTTAGTAGAGTTCAAAGGTTTTACATTTAAAGTGCCTTATTTTCATTACAATTTCAAATTACAAGTTTGTATGTTACCACCTTTCCTTTTTAAAAATTTTTTAAAAGTAAATCTACAATTATGAGTAAAAATATGCTGTTTTTCAAAACAAATGTAAATCATCATCATGGAATTATATATAAATATGTAAGGACTTTATTTCTGGCTCTAAAGGATGTGGCTATGAGTTTATGACAAAATACTTATTTCCAACTACAGTAAATATGATTTTCAGTTTGAGAGAATTTCTGATTGCTTCATAATACATTTGCCCATGAATCTCCCAGATGTGGCTAACAACTTCCTAAACCTATGGAGGAATTATGAAGTTAGAGGGGCCAATGTGGAAGGACAGCCTTTCTGCACATAAACAATGTAATAATATACTGAATGCTTTTGGAATATTATTTATATCTTAATTAATAGACATAAAACACTGCTGTAATTATTAATCACTATAAAGCAAAACAACCATAAATAAATACACATAACAATTTAGATTTTAAATAGCAATGATCAGTCTGCTATCCTCCCTCATAGTTCTTGCTTGTGGTGTTAGATTTTGGTGGCAGTGGCATGGATTTTAGGGCTAAAAGACTGCAGATTTTCTTTCAGAATTGTGCAGTAACTGACGGTGGCTGTCAGCTGTCACTACTAGTATGTTCTGTGATACTTCATGGAATGGAAGGGATATCCCAAAGCCAACAAAACAAATATATTGGATAGAATCTCTTTAATATCTTTCATGACTTGGCCCTGGAGTTTACCTATAATCCTTCCCATCATAGTCACCAACACAGCCATGCTCACGAAACAGTATAAGCCCAAACTCTCAAGGGGAGTGGTGTGAATATAGCATTATAAGAGAAGGTATGCTGTGTTCATTTTAGACAATGTGGTCTGCAATGGTTGTTATGCTTCTTCACTATTATGTTTATATCTGAAAATCCCAAGCAAATGATCTTTCATTTCTATCCTCCAATTAATGTTTATTGCTCAAATGATGGCACAATTTCTTTCATCTTCCACACTAGGAGATGGCAACTTTTGACAGATTTTTATCTTCGGACTATCCGAAAATTTTTCTTACAATTATTGATTACAGGTCCTCCAAAGGAAAGAATATCAAGTGATTATTGTATCTTTTCAGAGTCTAAATGAGAGGTTCAGTCAACATATTACCAATGAGCTAAATAATAAACATTTTGAATTTTGTAAGACCAAAGGAAGAATTCATGAATATTAGCTTGTACTTACAGGATTGCTTAAAGTTAACTTTTTAAAATCTGACAAAGAGAGAAGAATACCACATGGAGCTAAAAATATATTGGACAGCACAGGCTTCCAGGTGACCCAAGGAGCACAGTGGCATTTCTGCTGAGTCTGGAGCATGATGAATAGGTGAGTGCAGCACCATACAGGTATTTATCTCTTGTGGCTTTTTAGGAGAATGGCTGAGTTTATCCCAATAAATAGTGAGAATACTTAGGCCCTGCTAAATGATATGTTTATGCTCATTATCTTAGTTTGAATTATTCTTACCACAGATGAAGAAGTTTCTCACTAACACAGCATAGGTAAAATTTCAAAGATGTTGTGGATAAGTTAAATTTTTTCTTGCTTAGAGTTAGTGTTAGAATTAGGGTTATTTCCTTTTCCTCTACAGGCCCAAATTTATACCAAAGTTTGTGTTAAGGGATTTTTAAAAATGTTACCTGGACTCTCAACTGTTGTACTAGGTACAGGGAAAACAGGTACTCAGACAAATAATGGTCTCTAACATCCTGAAGGAGAACAAGTGCTTCGGAGGCCACACCCTAAGATCCTGCTCCCCACAAACTTTCCCTCCTATGTAGAAGAGAAATCCATTGTGGGAGGAAGCTACAAAGAAGGTCCAAGGAGCAGTAGAAAGCAATGGGTGAAACTCTGAGTGACAACAGGTGATCCAGCAGTACTGTAAGAGACATTCCTTCCCCAAATTTTATCTCAAACAGCAAAGACCCCTGCATCCCAGGAGCATCCTACTCACATTCTATAAATTCGGTATCAGCAAGAAGAGCTGCCATGCCTTAATAGAAGCCAGATAACCACTCAAGTTCCAGGAGCACAGAACCCTCTGGCAGGAGACACAGACTGCAGCCTGAGTCAGCAGGCAGACATGAGGCCCAGCAGAGCCATCCAGAGAAGACTCCTGCATCTTTTCCCAGACACTGGGGAGGCCAAGGCAGTGCTCTCTCCTCTTCCATATGCAATAAGTCTATTATCTAAGTGTTTTTGCTTTTAATTTCTTTATATTTGTATTCCTGATGTAAAAGGAACTATGTAATATTGAAGCTAGTATGTTTGATTCATTTTTCCTGACTCTGTGGTCTCAAAGGGCTTTTATTTTCCTCATATGATGTAAATTGATCCTTCTTTATATAGAGTAGTACGCCAATGTACATAAATGTCATGTTTTTGTCACTTTTAATTTTTAATTTTAATGCATTTTACTGAGGGACAGCATCTACACTGGATCCACAGAGAGAATGAAACTGAATTAGGGCTCTTCTTTTAAGAAAGAGACCATCTAGTGTGCACCTGAGGAACTGGAGAGTCTGTGAGCAAGAAGGGATCATCCACCTGCTGGAAATTCATGAAGGGATCTTCAGATACCTAATTTAAGCTACAGAGATGCAGGGAAGTACAAGACTAAACTGGATGATGAGGGAGGAAGAAGTCATGAAGGTACAAACACATTGGACTGTAAATGTGTATAGTTTTATTTTGCTTTATTTTGTTCTGTTTTGTTTTTTTTTTTACCTCAGAATTGAGTAGCTTTAGAAGAGTTTTCACTTTTTTATTCAGAAACAAATATAGCATGACTTCTAGCTTGAAAGACTCTTTTGGACTAATGTCATTAGCTCTGTTATGTTGCCTTTTTCTGACTTCTTCAGATTGATTTTTATATGCATAATGTTTTCCCTGTAGCTCATGTAAATAAGCTAGAGTGAAATCAAGAACTATTAGGTATCACAGGAAATCTCTTGGCTTGCTAATTCAGTTAATTTATCATTATTTTTGTCTTTTTTGTGCATGACTGGTTCATGACATGCTTCCTCCACACAGGGTATGTAAGATACTCATCTAACCCACTTCGTGAGAGGCTCCTCTGACTCTTGCCCTGAGGCCCAGGCTGGGAAAGTCCTTCCCTTTACCCTTCTTCCCAGAGGAGTGATAAGGCTATAATTTGGTAAGTGTCTCCTGGACATCAGGAGGGCAAGAGTAACTGCGTCACACAGGCCTTGCTGCTACTCCCCAGCTTATTCTCTTTCATAACATCTCAGCCTGTGATCATCAGTTTCCATGTTTTTACTTGGATTCCTCAAACCTAGTATTAAACACATGTAATTTTCCTTAATTTCTTTTTTAATACACTTATGGCAAGTGAACTTATTAGAAAGTAAATATTCATTCTTTTCTATATCCTCTTATTAGAGCAGGATAAGCCATAAACCCTAAGATAGGCAAAGAAAGAAATTATTTTTGTCTCCTATAGGACTTGTCCCCATTGACACAATTACCTTTCCAAAAGCTGAAATGGATTTTAAATTTAAATTATTGCTTGATTACGGTCATTTAGAAGATAAAGCTATGGAAGATTAATGATATTCATCACTCTATTCTCCAGCCCATGCTGAGCCAGGCATCCATAACATTTTGTAGCTTTTCTTTCTGGATTTAGAGCCAATTTCTGTTTCCCTCAAATCTTAGCCACCTTTAAAACTTGCTTAAGTAGAAGAAAATTCAGTTAGCACACAGGTTATTAACAGAGTTGGGGAAAATAAAAATCACTCTGTGTTTCTGGTTTTCTATTTCTCCTCTGAAATTGCCATGAAATTGCCAGTGTATCCTGCTGGAAGAAGAGTCAAGAGGAGCAGTCTGGTAGACTGGCCACTGAGAGCAAAGCAGAAGCTGGTCTTCCAAAGCTACTGAGTGAGCTGATACATGGCTAACATACAATATGTGTGTTATTGTTTCTTCAAATTTTTCAGTGATCTGCAGTTGTTTTTTGAATGGATAATAATGGTGACTTGTCCAATTGATGCTTAATTTTAGGATCTTTTCAGAAGACACTTTGTATTATATGAGCTATGATGCATCTACAGCTGGACATTAAAATATAGAGGAAACATTCCTTTTCCATAGATAGGAGAAATTGCATTCTCACTTTGTCTAATATTATCTATTTATCTGTGATGAAACTCAGATTATCACATGATTATGTTTCAGAATTGAAATAGCTCAGGAAGAAAACAGGATCATTTGGTATTATCCAAGCATTGCCCAAAGCTGTGCTGTTTAAAGCTTTACTGAATATGAATTCAAGTCATTTTCTCAGTTGTAAATAAAATTCCTTATAGTCTAGTTATTTAGAAATGTGCCTGGCCTCTTAGACATGAAAATCTGGCTTCAGTGCTTCAATTAAATCTGAGTGTATATAATTGCTTGTTCCCATCCTTGAAAGAAGTGATTCTAAAAGCAGTGAAAGGAAAATGCCTTGAGTTTTATTCCCCAGGGCATCCTGCACAACCAGTAAATCACAGTTATATATTCGTTACATCTTTAGTTCATTTGAAGGAAAGATGTTGAGTTATTGAAAGTGCTTAAATTTAAATATATTTCTTTCTTAAATTACAAATCTCTGAAATGATTATATTTTAGGTCATTAGGTAAGGTTTAACAAATACACCAATTGAAATAATTTCTTGCAACTGATCAGATAACCTAAGAAATCTAGAAATCAACAGAAACTGAACAAACACATGGCCATTGAGCAATTAATTGTGAATGGTCTCTGGGACATTGGAGAAATCAGAGGGGAGCAATTTTAAAAATTCTAGAATAAAATGAGTATAAACTCAACATAACAGAAGATCTGGGAGACAGTTCTGGGACTTTTATCAATGGAGTTTATAGCTATAGTGAGAAAAGTAAAATATTCAGAGAACTCTCAAATAAGAAACTTCCTGACCTATCCCAAAGTCTTAGATAAACAATGACAAAGCAAAATCAAATTCCCAAAAAGAAAAGAAACAAAGAAGGGTTTAAATTGATAACACTGAGATTACAAAAGCAACATTAAGTATAATTTAAACAGAGTTGCTTCTGAATAAGACAAGACAATAAACTCTTAGCTAATGAAATCAAATAAATGTATATAAGCCTCAAGTTATTACAATTGGAGGTAAAAAAGGTAAGGTTTACTTCATACATCGCTGAAAATAAGAGGATCATAGATACCTATGACTGAGATTATTACACAAAGATGATAAAGCAAACAAATCAATAGCAAGACTCCTGACTGAAGTATCAGGAAAAGGCCTCCCACAACTAAGATCCAAGAAAAGATGAATTTCCTCTCAGATTTTCCCAGACTTTCTTATATTATGAATACCAATACTCATCAAATATTTCTTGAAAATGGAAAAGAGAGGTTGGGGTCAATAGTCATTTAATGAGGTAATAACTGTGATACCAAAACTGGATAAAGACACAATAGGAAAAGTAAATTACAGACCTGTGTCCTTGAGGAATGGAAATGTAAAACCAATAGTAAAATATTTATAAACAAAATTAAAAAACACATGAAACATCAAGAACTGTAATTAAATAGGTATTATTTTTGGGATGTGTGAATGTTTCTACAAATGTAAAACATTAAACATAAAACAGTGAAAATAGGACAAAAAAACAGTGACAGCAACATATTTTCATAACAAAAAGTCCCAAAGGAATCAAGTATAGAAAAATCCCACATCAAAATTTTAACAGCCATATACAGCAGATAACCAACATGTCACTGAATGAAGAAAAAAAATGAACTTCCCACTGAAAGACATTCATTGCTTATCTACCTAATTAATATACTAATTAAATTGAAAACATGGATATATTATTAAATTCTAATGCATTTGCTGAGTAATTCTTGTTGAAAAATGAAATAAAAACATAGAATCTGAAGAATTAAGAAAGTAACCAGTTCACCTTGTGTTTCCAGTAGCTGTGTAACTTCACCATTTTAACACATTTTTTTAGCCTCTCCCCCTCTTTCCTTCTTTGCAGTGCCCCTGTTCTTTCAACCTCCCAGTGTAGATATGCTGGTTGCCTTATCGTGGAGAATCTAGACAATCTCCTGGCATTTGGCTGTTCCAAGACAGATAAGGTGGGAGGTTACATTTTGGCACAGGACCAGGGTTGACACAACCAGCAGGAGGAGGATACCCTGCTTGAATAAAACCACAGAACCTGGGATGATCCAGTTGGTGAGCTCATCAAAAACCATCTTGCCCAGGGAAGCCTTGTCTATCTCCGCTGCCACTAAGGCATGGATTGGTGCTAAAAGAGCTCGGACAAGGAAGAATCAGCACCTTCCACTGTGTCACTGTACATGAGTTATATTTTCATGGTCTGAGAATTAGCTAATATACCTCTTCATATTACTCCCACAAGTGCATCTTTGCCATGCAAATACTTGGAAAATGAATTAAATCTGATTTATGTCTTTTGAAATATTCTCTGAAAATAGCTTAAATTTTTAAGAATTTCTGCAACTCATCAGCAGTCTTAATCTCCATGAGTTTGTAATTTTTAACTCATTCACAGATATGAGCATCTTAAACAGTTTTGAGGGGAGTACTGGGAATAGAACTTAGGACCTTGAACTTTCTAGGCAGGTGCTGTGCAGCTGAGCTATCTCCTTGTCCCCTTTAGCAGTTAAATGAAAGCACAACATTTTATCTGTAGGTATTATCTTCAGCCTTGATGAGAATAAACACAAGATATGACATTGGGTATGAGAAGCATCTTATTTTAAAAATTCAAAATCAAACATGTATAATAAATAAGCATGACTGAAATATTTCAATATAAAATGAAAGAGAATAATCTTTGTTGTAAAAGTAACTACCAAGGTAGAATTTTATTTTAAAACATTTTACTTTTCCAGAAGTGTACTGTACCCAAAATTTACTTTGTGCAATGCAAGGACAGTTGAGATCCTTAGGTATGTCAGTTTAGGGAACCAAGTTACTTTAGGAGATAGGCCTGGGGATCACAGCAAGCAGCTGAGCTGGGGCTCTTTGGTGTTGACGCTCTCCATTGCATAGCTACAGTGTCCCACATAGAGTCCCTTTTGAGTAGGTTGCTTCTCCCCTCAAATTTCCCCATTTAGGCACCAAATGCTGCCCCTAGCCACAAGTCCAATAGCAAATCAAGTAGAGACTGTCAGGATAGGTAGGAGCGCTGATCCATAAATTGCACTGCAGCTCCAGATTTGGTGCTGTCCCAGCTTTGGATCCTGCACTGCCCAAGGTTCTGTCCATTGTGAAGATTTCACTTCACACTGCCCTCGTGCCTATCATGGAAAGGGACCTTATTGGTGCAGTTGCGCACTTTTCAGTGGAGCCCACAAATGTGTGGATGTAGTCTTCACTCCTGTCAAGTGATGACAGAGTGCAGCTTCTAAACCATAGGAGCATACTCTGTGCAGAAGACAGTATAACTAGAATAAGAACCAAGACATTGAATTCATGTAAGTTACTTGTAACTCCTGGAGCTGGTCAAGCCCAATCACACGAGAACTATTTCCCTTTAATAAAGGAGTGTGGCTGTAATCATCAGATTTCATGGTGAAGCAAATCAGATAACATTCAGTTCTGAGCTACTTAGACACATACTGTGCTCTTACCATGTTCAGTTTCCTCTAAAGAGCAGGAGTGGCTACAAAGCTGTTTCTCAAAGGAGTGTTGTTGTCAGCAGATGGCAGAACCTTGCTCACAAATCTTGACATAACACCTACACAAGTTGCTTTGTATTGTTGTGAAAGACTTTATTCTCCTTCACATGTATTTTAGCAGAGTTCAAAGGATCATATTAAAACTATTGTACTTTCTTATCAATCCAATTTAATACGTTAAACCTTATCATTTTAGAAAGGGTTGAGAGCAAACGTTATGATCTTGAATGAAATATTAGTGTATATTTTCAAAACTAAATGTATGTCACAGTTAAAGATTTATATAGAACAATATATAAATCATTGAATAAGAAATGAAGTATTGAAATTTGTGAGATATGAAATTAAACTGTTACTCCTTTCTAAGGCTATGCCTATGAGATTATGACAAATTGCTTAACTTATTACCAACTTCATTGAATATGATAGGTTACAGTTTGTGAAAATTACTGATTCCTCTGTATTACCTTTTGCCCATGGAGCTTTCCCGCCCAGCTGTGGCTAACAACTTCCGAACCTTTTAGAGGAATCATAAATGAAAAGCTGAGGTATCCACCTACAAGGGTGGCCTCTCTGCAAAGCATTGACCTGAGAGTGTATTTAATGTGTTTGTAATAGCCTTTGAATCTTAACTAACAGAGGCTATAAACAATGGTTTTGATTATCAATTGCTACAAAATAAAATTAAATTTAAAAATTAAAGACCAAACTACAACAGTATTTATTAATTTAAATCAACCACAGTTAATGTGTTATCCTCTTTCAAGATTCCTGCTGGCATGTTTCATGCAGATGGCAGCGGGAGGGTGTTTAGGTCTAAAGACACCTACAGTTCTCATCCCAGCCTTGTCTGGTAGTTGATGGTGGCTGTCACCTGACACCTCCAGGAGGATCTGGTCTGGGCCATGGAATGGAAGGAAGGTTCCAAATGCAAGAAAACCAAGAACAATAGGTAAAAACATCACTGCCTTTAATGACTTGACCCTGGAAGTTACATAGCAGCTTTTCCTCCATGGTCATCAGCACCACTATACTTTATTCACAGAATAAAAATGACACCAACTCTCAGTGGGAGTGGTGTCAATGTCATATTGCAAGAGAAGGCATGGGATGAAAGCATCTACTGTGTTCATCTTAAACATGTTCTGCAATGATCATTGTGTTCCTTTACTTTACGTGTAGTCTTAAAATCTTACACAAATGATCTTTGATGTCTACCCTCTAGTTAACCTTTGTCATTCAAACAGCAGCACCTCTCTCCTTGTTTTACTATGGAGAGCTCCAATGTGTGACACTTTCTGCAATCCCACACCCCCCAAAATTATTTCTAAGTCCATTTGCTGAACTTGGAATACAAATCTTTAAAAGACTATCAAATGATTGTTGTATCTTTTCAGAATCCAGTTACTGTCTCAGTCAGTAATTCTTAATAAGGTAGCATGATAAACCTTTTGTACTTAGTAAACTAAAAGACAAAAATCAAGAACAATCATGTACTTTCAGAGTAATCATGTATGCAATTAAATTTTGAATAATAGTTGTTTTATCTTTTTAAATTTTTTATTTAAAGGGATAAAACAGAAAAAGGAGAGAAATATCACAGAATTTCAAAATAAACATAAACAGTAAGAAATCACTAGTTGATAATTTACATATTGCTCTTTTAGAAATAGTTGTTCAAGTTAAAAATTAAAGCACACAAAATAGACACTTGAGCAGTGAGACTGCAAACAGATCTGTTCAACAATCAAACAAGAACTAAGAAATACGGGTAACAATCCTGCACACATAAATATACATGCAGTTATATCTTTTATATCACTTCCTATTTTCTCTTTTTTACAATAGCAATTATACATTTTTTATTTAAAGAGAAAAAAACAGGAAAAAGGTAGAAATATTACAAAATTTCAAGAAAAGAAGATAAACAGTAAGAAATCACTAGTTGATACATTATATATTGTTCTTTTAGAAATAGTTATTCAAGTTACAGAATTAAAGCACACAAAGTGGACACTAAAGCAGTGAATAATAGTTTTTGCTAGAGAGATTTTCAAAAAATATTAATTGGGAAGTTAACTTTTGTTTGAAAACAACAGTTTGATAACATTTAACCTTGATTAGTATGAAGCACATCAACCAATTTTTCTGACTTTATGGCTTCATGTGTATGTTGGATATATGTTGCTTCATCTACAAGCACTAACTCCCAAGAATTAAATTTTAATACTTTTGAGTTAAATATAAAGAATCACTTCAGCATTTTTGATGAGTTTTACATAAAATATGTTTGTTTAAATTACATATGTAGTTTGGCTTGAATGTATACATAATGAAAACAGGAGAAAACTTGTTTAAAACATCTAATTTATTTTTACTTTTTTTTTCTTTTTGGATGGGCCTTAGTAAGTCCAAAGATAGGGTTATTTGATTCTGTGTATTTCAAAATGACTCATAATTATTTTTTCTTAGCCATTCTCATCTCTCTTTTTATTTTTTGTTTTTCTTTTTTATTTCATCATTTAACTATCTGTACTCTTTTATTTTTCAAAAATATCCAATGTAGTTAAAATAATCCGAGTTTGTGTGTGTGTGTGTGTATTTTTACCTTGAAAATGTTATTTTGTAGAGCTAAATATATCTTTATTTCACAATTTCTTCCTTTCCACATACTTATGATTCTTTTACTACATTTACTCTGTTGTTTCTAACTTTTTTATAAAATCTCACTGAATATTTTACTTTTTAACAATCTGGAATTCCAGATCACAACTGCTCATGTCAGTATAAATATTATGATAAATGTTTAAATCAATGCTTGCATGATAAAAGATTATAGAAAATTCTCTTGAAAAGAAAATAAAATTCTCAGTCTAACATTCATTGCAACTGAATCAGTGCTTATATGGTCTCTTGAATTAACACAATTTCCTTCATACATTAGAGTGATTCCATACATTGAATATACCAAAAAGAAAAAATGCAGAATATGTTTACCTAGAGGGCAATGTCACTGATCATTCTTCATGTACTGAATTTATCAATGCCTTTTGATTTGGTTCAGCAGACCGTCATCCTAAAATGAATATGATGGTGTGAGAGACACTAGAGTTTTGTAGTACTTCCCTCTATACTCCTAACACTCCACACATCAGTTCACACCAATAACGTTCTATCCCCTAGAAGCTGTAGAAACTTTGCAGCTGTACAGGTGCACGTCTCCTCCCTCATTACTGTCATGTTCACCAGCAGCTCCCAACAGGGCTATGGTTATGCTTTAAACAACCTGATGTATTGAACAGAATTAAATGAGAACTATATATTTGCCATATCTTTTGTTTCCATTTTTTCAAGTAGTCCAACTGTGTTTTTGACAATTCCCAGTACAGTTCAAACATTTCTTTAGCATTTTCTATATTACAGGTTTGATTATGACAGATCCTTTTATTTGTTAAAAATCTGAAATGACTTCACATTTTGTTGAGTTTTTGATTGAGAAATTTCTATGTATCAAATGTCAACATTTTTATTTCCAAGTTACATAAAGATAAAATTTATATTTTAACAGTTTTAGTACTTTGACTGTGTTAGTTCAATGTTCTTTAGTATCCATTAATTTAAGTGAAAAGCCAAATGTTAGCTAATCATAGTCTTCTGGTGCTTAACATATTTCTTTTTTCTTCTTTCATAATTGTTTCTATTTACGGTGTGCTTGATATCTTGTCATATATACTTTTCTTTGTATAGAAGCCCACTAGCATAATAAACAACTTGTCTTCTAGACTCCTTGTTCAAAGAGTCTTCCATCCAGTATTTCTGAAACTATTTTTGTTGTTTTGGTGCACTGGCCAGGAAGACACTATACTGACTGATTTAGGTCACTGGTGTGTGCCTGCTGGCTGTTGCTGGGGCCCAAACCTCAGTCTGTGGATAAGAAGGTGTGCCCTCTGCCTCTTTTCTCGGAATCACTTTGGCAGTTTAGAGGGGAGTAGGCATGACAGTGGAAACCTCATCAGACCCTGGAAGGACTCACAATGCAACCTGACTGGGCCTTTGGGTAAGGTAGGCCTGCCCTGGGTGTTTTCCCCACAGTTAGCCTGTTTACCTGCTTGTTGCCATCTCATCTATAATGGCAGAGGACCTAATTATTCCTTGACAGATTTTCCTGTTCCAATTTCAGTCAGAGTAGTCAGCTGCAGTTGCTGGTTCAGTTAGATTTTCCCTCGAGATTGGGGGCAGATGTGTATTAACTTCTATGTGCCTATGGATGAATTCTTATGTACACGGGTATAAAATAAAGTGTGTGAATCCAAGGTCACCTGGTCTCAGATGGAAACTCAGGGGAAAAAGGCATACTAATCAGTCTTGAAGGGAAAATTAGAGCTTTAAACAAAAACTTGTCCAGGATGTCCGCCAAGTCGAAGCAGATATATCTGGCAGGCCAAATGACAGAACACTTCTCCCTTTTATGCAAACTCCTGTATTTGTAAAGAGTGACCTTGTAATGTAACTTCAGTTACAAGGGGAAACTTCTTCCTTTGTCTTATTAGTAGATTATAATATAAGTTTAAAAATATAAACTTCCTTAGCAACCCATGGCATCCGAACCTCCAATCAAATGTGCCTCTTTAAAAACATTAAAGCATCATTGGGCAGGGCTCTGACACTAGGAGAGAAAAAGAAACCTGGGGAGCCAGCTGGATTGATGACCAAGGTGCAACAAAGACACAAGGCCAAGAGACTTAGGCCCAACTGGGCATGTTGACATTAAAAGAACAAGTCAAGGGTTGTCTTTGCATTTCAAGGTGAGCAAGGGAACAAGATGAGCCCAAGCTCTCCAGGCTTTGGAAACCACGAGCCCAGCCCTTGCTTGATATTACCAGCCTGGCATTGCCGGCAGCATCTGAAAGCTGGAGCAACTCCAGCCTGGGATGAATAACCAAAGTCCTGTCAAACCTAATGAAGCTCTACAGGAGAAATCAAATTATAAATTTTAACTAACTGACAATTATACTTTTGGTTTTCAGTTTGAGTAGATGCACATAAAGCATTTCTTGTGCATTATAAAATTTAGAACTTACCATGTTAACTTTTTCTTTTCTCTATTCTGTTGTATTTAAATAAAAACACTGATTCAAGGTTACTCACAGGTCTGCTGGCATTTGGTCAAGTTTCACAGACCATCAAACTACTAGAATACACCTCTTCTGCCTGTAAAGCCAGTACAAAATCTCTGTGCTGTCAAAGTAGCCATCACAACCTTACACCCAACTGTCCCAAACCCTTATACTCTCCCCACTTGCTTCCTTTTGACATTGCCTGGTTTACCTGTTTGAAATTGAGCTGCATTATTTTGACTGAGGGTGCCACTCAGCTCCTGTTTGCCTTTGAATGGGAAGATCCTAACACGGGATGAAAGGAACAACTTATATTTGATAGTAAACAGACCTGAAATCACCCAAGAGTTTTACATAAACCTCACTAAACAGCATTCCCAGGTGGTCGCTTTGGAGACTGAGCAGCTAAAAAGAAGGAGCTGAGTGGAGAAGGAGGGCACTGAGGGCAGAGGGGTGACAGGGTCCAGTGGTCACAGGAGAAGCCTGAGGTTCAATAGTGTCTACCTGACCCAGGTGACAGCTGGTGAACGTCCACCCAACACAGCAGCTTGTGTGGTTTCTGTTTCTGTATTGTACACATGTAGCATTTTACACTAGGACTGGTTTTCACTTAGAGAAACCATGCTGATTTGACTTAATCTTTGTTGTTTGTGGAATAAGGAAGACACTGCCAGGATGTTATAAGGAGACACATCAGAGCTTTATATGAATCCGTCTTGGACACTGAGGAAAGCCAAGAGGCTGCTTCATGGCACTCATGATAGCATCTCCTGCATAGAATAGGAGTTTGGAATCATATTTTGAAATATTATCATTTCTTAAGAGTGAAATCTTTCTTATTTTCTTCTAGATTTTAAAAATGTGCAAAGCATTATATTGTCTACTGTGCAATTACATGGAGGTTTTGCTACCGACTATACATTACCACTTAACTGATTGACTTTCCTCAGTCCCTCCTACCCTCCCTCTCATTCCACAAACCTTTACCCTCCTAAAGACCATTCTACTCTGCACTATTAATGAAATCAAATGCTTTAAATTTTATATGAGTGGGAACATTTGGTCTTTGAATTTCTATCCTTCTCTAGATTGAAGAATGTCACAAATGACATGGTTTCATTTTCTTTACATGAACAGGAGCCAATTTCGCATATAAACTTCATTTTTAAAAATGACCTGCAGATGGATGCTTATGTTATTTCAAATTTTAGCTAATGTGAATATTATTCAATAAGCACAGGAATGTCTCTTTGGTATGCTCCTTTTATTTTCTGTTGATACCTGCCAAGAATGGGGCTCCTATGATTCATGTGTTCTGTGTTTTATGTTTCCAGAGACTGCCACACTATTTCCATAATGGTTGTTCTAGGTTGTGTTCCAACTTGCAGGTTCCAACCCTTTCTTTTTCCTAAATACTCACCAACACGTATTGCCTTCTGTCCTTTGATGATAGCCATTATTAAGGCACCAAGATGGAATTACTGTTCAGCTTTAATTTCTATTAATATGACAATTAGTGAAGCCAGGTGATTTTAGTGCACTTTCCAGTAAGTTCATTGCCACTTTTGATATTAAAGTTTCCTTCAGCGAATTGCTAATTTTGAACCTGGATTATTTGTATTTGTAATAGACTTTTTGCATTCCTTAAAATTTCTAATAGCAATTGGTAAATCAATAGCTTGCAAATGCAGTTCTTGCTTGACTCTGCTGATTGTTTCCTTTGCTTTGAAATTATTTTTTAGTTAGCTGTAATGTCATTTGTCTATTTTTGCTTATATTTGATGTAAAGTCCAAAATACCTTGTACATTTTTTGTAGTCTGGGGTTGTAAGGAGAACATTTGAAATCAGGACATGGAATTTATAATATTATTTTACAATGGTCACCTAGAGTTAACACAAAGTGCAGGAAATCTATCTACAATACCAAAGACATAGAATATTCAACCAAGGGCCTGAATCTAACAGTAATGTCCTGCCTGAGTGCAGATGAAGACCCAGAGCTCAAGACAATGTCTCCCACAAGTCCAACTGGAGGTCTAGAGCCCACAAGAAGGATTCATGCCTGTCTCCTTCATGGATCTACGCTGGGAAGGCCCAAAGGTCAGCAGTAGAAGCTAAAAGTCTTTGTCAGCAGGGTGAAGGACCTGTGCTGTTAAGTTGAGGGTCCTAAGCTGGAGCTGAAAAGTCACACTCAAAACAAAGACCAGGGCTGTCCTGAAAAGCACTGCAGCCATCCTCAGTGACACGGAGGCCCTGAGCTCCTTCAATGAAAAGCACAGTCGAGTACATGCCAGGAAGCCAGCATGAGGAGTTCATCCTGGAGATTAAGTGACACATGTCTTCCCCTCCGGAGCCAGGAAGCAATGCTCAATGTGAGGACCACAGCTTCTCCAGGAGAATCTAACAGCTCAAACAGCAACACCTAGGAGAACCCACAATGCCCCAACACCTCAATGCCCCCATTCTCCTTCTCCACTTCTCTATTTATGCTGGCAACTTTCCTCAGGTGGAACTTCAACGCTCAGCACCATGGTGATTTAATTCTGCTGGCATTAAGTTGACCACCAGTTTTTAATCTATAACACCATTCCATTGTCCAAGGCGAATATTCAAGGTTTTCTCTTTTATTTTCTTAAATCACTGTATTTTATATATTTATATATTTAATCCCAATTGAGTTGAGTTTTGAGGAAGTCCTTAATTTAATTGCTCCAAAACAAATATCAATTTTCACAGTAGAATTAAAATAAACACTACAGTTGGTGATCTCATCGTATTTGTCAAATCTATTGGTGGTAGAGCAATGCCCCACTTTCCAGCAATTCAGAGAGCTCAGTACATTTTGTAAACAAACCATTGGCATCCAAGACATTTTCTCACCCTGATGTTATCACTTTAATAATTGTATTTGTTCATATTCCTGTACATAATTTTTATTGTGCAAGGTTTTTTTTTAAATAAAGACATAGTATACCTCTGAACAATCATGCTAAAACAATAGTATAAAAATTTGAATAACCAATAGATAAAATCCACACTAATTTAGAGATATGGATTTTGTGTCAGTTTTAGAATTAAGAATGAATCCTGAACAGTTCCAAAGTTTCAAAACAATTAACCTTTGCACCTGAACCTGAGGCAGGAGTAATGTCACACTGATTTCACACATGAGGAATGGGATACAAAGAGGTTAAGTAATTGCTCAGGGACACACAACTGCCAGGGGTAGATCTGGGAGTTAACATGGCAGTTTGAGTGCAGGACCTCTGTGCTTCAGGACTCTACTTCACTGATCTGACCTTCATCCACATAAACACCATACAGTTGTTAGTTAATATTATTTTTTTTCATTTCTAGAAATTCAACACTAGAACTCATGTATAGTAAGCAAGTGCTAAACAGCTGAGCTACAACTCCAGCTTTTTGTGTTTGTTCTTTGTTTTTCATGAGACATAATCTTACTCTTTATTCCAGAACAGCTTGGAACTTGAGCACAAACCCTGCTCAAATTATATTTTCCACTGAGAATGTTTTAAAACTATGTTATACTTGGGACTGAAGCACAAGACATCCATTGCTTCACTGCTCATACGTGATTATCATATACACCCAGTACTAATTCTATGGTCAGCAAACATGAAAAAAACATGATTAATAATAATTAAAACTTTAAACTTATTCCATCTATTTAGTACTGTGACCCACAAACATAAATAGTGAGATTGATGAGGTTTTCATGCTTTTTCTTTATTCTTAGAGTCAAAACAATGTGCTGGTTTACACATAAGGTGTCAATGCAGAAGAAAACCAACTCATGCAAGGGCAAATCCCATATGACACTGATGGTTTAAGCAACAGTGTGTTGCTAGAAGTAAAATCCAGGCTAAATTTCTTGAATAGTCACATGAACAAGAAGTAAAAAAAAAGTAGTGAAACATGTACATTATGCACAATTGGTATAAGGTCAAGTTCCCTTCATTAATTCTGCAACAAATATATGTTGATATTTAGGAGGTTAACTTTTAGCCATTAAAGATATTTTAAAATATGGCCATGTCATGTGAAATAATAGACCAAAAATACAGATTTCCATTTTCTGGCAAGTAAAACTAAACATAGCAAAACAGTATAGTCACAATTCCCAAAATTGAGACAAATATGATGTCTGCAAGTTTGAAGAGAAAACACGAGCGTGAGAAGGTAACGTTGATCAAGATAATGAGGATATTATTTGGGATATAAACTTTGGAAAACTATAAAAACATGCTTCCGTGTTGAACTATCCCTGCTTTCCTTGGATAAATTCCTCTTGATCATGATATATAATCTTCTGGATGATTTGATGCATTCTGTTTTCTGTATGTTACTGAGGATTTTTGTGTCTATGTTCATTAGAAAGATTGACCTGTACTTCTCATTTTTTTGGTTGTTTTTTTCCTGGTGTTGGTATCATGGTGATACTTGCCTCCAGGAAAAAGTTAGGGAGAATCACTTCTCTTTAAATTTCATTAAGGATATTGGGGAGTATTGACATTAAATCTTCTCTCGATTTGTTACAGAATTAGGCAATGAATCCATCAAGACCTGGGGTTTTCTTTGTTGGTAAGCTTTTATACTTTCAAACTCAATAACTCATATTGAGTCTTTCAGAATTTTATATATTCTTCATTTAGCTTTAGTAATTTGTGTTTATCTAAGAATATGTCCATTTCCGTGATATGTATGCACCCATGTTTAGAGCTGCACAATTTGTAATAGCTAAATCTTGTAAACAACACAAATGCCCATCAACTGAGGAATGGATAAAAAAAAGATGTGGTATTTTTATGCAATGGAAAATACTACTCTGCTATAAAGAAGGATAAACGAGATATCTTCAGGTAAATGAATGCAACTAGAGACCATACTCATTGGTGAAATAAACCAGACTCAACCTATCTAAACACTGCAATTGTCTTCCTAGTGTAAGAAGCTGAAAGAATAAATAAGATCCAAAGTGTGGAGTAGATATTGTGAAAGTGTCCAAAAAGAAAGAGAAACTGGTATGATAGAAAAGAGAAAAAAAGAAAGGAAAAAGGAAAAATAAATAAATTCAAGATAAAATAATTATGCTACTCATTTATATTAGTTCATTGAAAAGAAAGGTTTGCGCTTATATTGTCTGATACATTTTCATGCCGATATCTTGTAATCTGAGCAACTACTTTGAAGAAAACAATACACAATACATTAACCATAGTTACTCTCCTACTATCTTGTTTTGAAATTTTGTATAATTATTTTTATTGTCTTTAAAATGAAAAAAATGCCTCCAGAGAAAATTATTCAGTGCATATCAAGAAAATAATTCCCTTACCTTTTTAATCTCAAACTCAACTATTTTCATAAGAAAAGTTTTACCATAGCTATGTGATATTGTTGATTTAGCAAAAAGGAAGAACAGTACCTGAAAACATATCACATCCTTAAAATGATACAACATAGCTTTTCCATTCACTATCTAGACAAAATACCCATAACCCTGAGTGACATATCATATTGCATTTTATTTAAAATTCTGTATGATAAGGTTTATATATAACCTTAGAGACACTGAGAATATGAATAGATTCCATATATGTTGGACAAAGATGCCTTTTTCATGCTGTATAGTTTTTAATGATGTTATATTTTAGTTCAAAGTGTCATTCAGAATTTTTCCATCTGTGCTCCTTAAGAATATTCACTTGTTTTTTTTCCTGCTTTGCTAAGTCCATGTTCCAACTTGTTATCAGGGTAGTTTGGGCTTCATGGAATGAATTTGGATTCATTCTTTACTTTTCAAATATAAGGAAAACTTTGAATAGTACGATCATTAGTTCATCTTTAATTTTGGTGAAAATTACCTGTAAGACCACTGGGTCCTGGATTTCTCTTAACTGATAGAGTTTTAATTGCTGCATCAATTACACTGATTGCTATTGATCAGCTGGAGATTTTATAACCTGTTGGTTCAAGTTTTATAAACATGTGCCTCAGAATTTATCCATTCTTTTCATATTCTCTGGTTTCTGAAAACGCTTCTGAGTCAGTTTCAATAATTCTTTAAATTTTGGTGTCTGACATAACTGCTTTTTCATTTTTAATTTTATTGATGTCTTCTGTCTCCTTTGTCCTTGAAGGATTATTAACCTGATTTCACTATAATTAACTCTAAATAACAATATTAAGCAAGATATCAAATATTCAGTGATTTGTAAGACATAATTGCCAGTTCCTTTCAATGAGATTTACTTATACTTT
Organism: Hydrochoerus hydrochaeris; assembly: GCA_004027455.1. Taxonomy (NCBI): domain Eukaryota; kingdom Metazoa; phylum Chordata; class Mammalia; order Rodentia; family Hydrochaeridae; genus Hydrochoerus; species Hydrochoerus hydrochaeris. The sequence continues at coordinate 74,935 of PVLA01005684.1, forward strand.
GTATCTGAGTGAAAGCAAACTTTGAATCTTCTTGTCTCCATGAGAACCAAATCACCTCCTCCCTCTCTTCATATTCCCACTGAATATGAGCACTGATATAAGGAAGGTTGGTGGGAATCCTTTTGATGTCTTCAGTGTAAAAGCTGCTGGAAAATCTTCTGGAGAAACAGAATTCATTCTTTTTTTTTAATAGCAAAAACACAAAAAATCAAAAGCAAACAAATAAAAATCTACAAAGTCGAACAACACCACTAACAACATCATTAACAACAGCAAAAACAACAGTGATACAGGATTTCAGAACAAGATAGGAATTTAACCACTGTTGTTACATTGTGTAGTGTTATTTTCAAAATACTCAGCTTACCAGATACAGCTATGCAGAACTGGTCAAATAATACAATTTCCCTTTGAGCAGTTTCTTTCCCTTTCACTGTATTTATTATAATTTCTTGGATCTTATTTACTTTTAGTTTCTTACACCAATATGACAATATAGCATTTACACATATGACTGATTTATTTCACTTATTAGTATAGTCTTTAGTTGCATCTGTTTACCTATAAAAACCTCTAGTTTATCCATCTTTGAGGATAAACTGAGTAGCTGAGTACTACTGCTACTTTATACTGCTGTATAAAAATATCACATCTTTTTTATATTCCTCAGTAGATGGGCATTTCAGTTATTCTCAAGATCTGACTGTTACAAATTGTGAAGCTGTAAGTTTGGGTGCACGTATATCACTGTGATATGTTTTCAGATCTGGAAAAATATCCAGAATAGTGATAGCTGGATCAAATGTAATCGCTAACCCTAGTTTTTGAGGAGTCTCCACACTGATATCCACAGTTTTACCAGTCTACACTTCTACCAAGAGTGGGCAAGTGTTCCTTTTTCTCCATATCCCCTCCAGAATTTGTTATTGGCTGATTTCTTGGCCATTCTTTCTGGACTGAGATGGACTCTTAGTGTTGCTTTAATTTGCATTTGTCAAATGACCAATGATACTAAACATTTTTGATATATTTATTTGCTGCTTGTATTTCTTCATCTGAGAAGTGTGCATTCATCTCAGATGCCCATTTTTGGATAGAGGTTTTGAGTTTGGAGAGCCTCATTTTTTTCAGTCTCTATATGTTCTAGATAGAAGTCCTTTGTCTGAAGGGTAGTGGACAAAAATATTTTCCCAACCTATGAGTATTCTTTTCACTCTGTTGGTGATTTCCAGAATTCATTCTTATATGTTGCACGTGAGAATGAAATTGGTTTTTTGTTTAAAACAGTAGTGTAGTAAAGTATCACCAATATTTCAAATGATTTTTAATATTAATTTGAGATGAAAATTTAATAAGGAAGTTAAATATAAATAAAAGTTTAAGTTTGAATATTACCTTTAAAAATCAAAGGGAATAGATACCATAGTAATGATAAATTCTAGGCCAGAGTCAATAGTAATTAAGCGCCTCACAGATCTGTATCCATCATTTCAACAGGACTCAATTTTTTTAAACAAGAAGTTGAGAGCTTTCCATCTTTGTCTACAAAGCTACAAAGCTTTCTTTTGTGTGTAAGTAATCTATACAAACTCTAAACAATTGCAAGAAATACATCTAAAATACATATCTCCAAAATCCTGTTGCAGTGGCCCAAAATAAGATTTGATTCCAGAAAAATGACCAACCAATTCTTTCTTAACATACTAATAGGTATATAGAAAAATGGCTAATTTACATACTAACTGTGTATAATTCCAGCCAATTAGAAATCACACCATCTTTATTCAAGATTCAAATTTCTTTAGGAAATTGTGTAGTCCTACATTTTTCTGTGAATTTGTTGAGTTCTTTGTATGTATTTGGTGTGATGCACAGAGCAACATATCATGAGGAGTTGACACCTACAGAACCACAGGCAGCCAGGCACCAAATGCCAGGAGCCCATGAGCAGATTTTTAAAAAAATTTTTTATTTAAAGGGATAAAACAGAAAAAGGAGAGAAATATTACAGAATTTCAAAAAAAACATAAACAGTAAGAAATCACTAGCTGATAAATTACATATTGCTCTTTTAGAAATAATTGTTCAAATTACAAAATTAAAGCACACAAAATGGACACTCAAGCAGTGAGACTGCAAACAGATCTGTTCAACAATCAAACAAATAACTAAGAAATATGGGTAACAATCCTGCCCACATAAATATATATGCAGTTATATCTTTTATATCACTTCCTATTTTCTCTTTTTTACAATAGCAATTATACTTTTTTTATTTAAAGAGAAACAAAACAGGAAAAAGGTAGAAGTATTACAGAATTTCAAGAAAAGAAGATAAACTGTAAGAAATCACTAGTTGATACATTACATATTGCTCCTTTAGAAATAGTTATTCAAGTTACAGAATTAAAACACACAAAGTGGACACTAAAGCAGTGAGAATGCAAAGGATTTTTAGTTTGGGTTTGAAGGATGACAAATCATAATACAAACGAAGTTACCACAATGGAAACATGTACTTTTTTTCTGCTCCTAGTGGAATACATTAAGAGATCATATACCATGAGAGGCTGAGAAAATTCAGCAGCCATGAGCATTGTTTATGCTAATTCTATGAGTGTAAATTATTCTTGATGTGGTTAAAAAGTTCTAAGGCAGAGGATATTTCACTCTTCGACTTAACACATGGAAAATTTCAAAGAAGTTATTCAAAAAATAATTTCTTTCCTTACTTCTTTTATTTTCTATTGCTCTGTAAGTCCAGCTTTATATCAGGATCAGACTTGGGGCCTCTTATAATAAGTGACCTGGACCTTAAAAAGTTGTACATTGTAAGAGGAAAACTTTAGTCAGACAGATAACTGTATTTCAGTGTAATTATTATATTGCATCAAAATGCACTAGGACAATATAAAATATCCTTTACTTCATGTAAGATGTTATTGAAGTATGGTGAATAGTTAAAATATTCATCACAACACAACAGAATTTCCATTAATCCTAAGAAAAATTCCCCCCTCACTTTGCACACATAGCTCATCATTCTTGTCTATAATTTATCAGATAGATAAAAAATACATATGCTGACTGTTGCTGCTCTTGCACCTGTAATACATCTACCTTTCTGTGTTCTATTATCTACTATTTTTGTTTTGCATTGATTTTTGCTCAGTAATACACTTATAAATGGATCAACACAATACTTAAACTTGTGAGTCTGATTTATTTCATGAAATATTATGGTGTCATATTCATCCATTTTGTATTACAAAATATTTATTTTTATGTCTTTTAGTAGCAGAGAAACAATCCTTTGTGAACAAAACTACATTTTTTTCAACTTAGTGTTGTTTGTTTTTTCATTTCTAGTGTATTTTCTTGAGAGCCAGGAGTTGCAATGATTCACTGATAGAATAAAGAGATACATACTTTTCACCAGTAAATGACACAGTCTAGTGGGAGCACAAAAATTGAAGATTTCATGAGCTAAAAATGCTTGGAAAGTTACTGAATAGAAGAAATCCTGGATAAAGAGAGGTCCATCTGCTGGGAAATCCATTATAGGGTCCTCAAACACCAGAACTTCACCTTCAGCAATGTATACAAGGCTAAGACTCAACCAGCTGATGTGAGAAGAAAAAATTGCTAAGACACAAAATAACCCTAATGAAAATGTGCATAGTTAACCTCAGGATCAGCATAATGGCTGTGTAGCCTTAGTGAAGTATTCACTTTTCAGTTAGAATCCACAAGTAAACTTACTGCTTGTTTTAAAATTATATGTCAGCTAGTCTAACCCAGTCTGTTTGGCTTACATGTTTCCCTTACTTCTTCAGATCAGATTTTTTTTAAACATACGTTTGTCCCTCTGGATCCTATGATAACTGAAGTATGAAATCAAGGAGTATGTGATAGTACAATAGGTATAGAGTAGTCCTAGCAAATCTTTCAGAGCTTTCAGTGATAACAAACAGCAGGCTGCAGCATTCAAGGCATAGGTACTCCACCACTGGTATAGGTGAAAGCCTCCTGATTTGCTTTATGAAATTAATTCACTATCATCTTTTTCAGTATAGATGTGGTTCACAGCACACTTCCCCCACATGTAGTACCTTAACATGTGAGGAAACATCCTAAGAAAGTTATTCCTTCCACCCTTAGACCCTGAAGATCATATGACTCTGATTTCTGCGGGTTCTGCCTGGGGAAGTTAGATGCTTTATTGTCCTTCCCTGAGGAGCAAGATAAAGCTTTTATTCCTCAGGTGCCTTCCCAGTACTGAAAAGGCAAGATCTTTGAAGACAAGACAAGCTCTTTGATCCTATCTTTGAAGACACAGAGATAAATATGAACATGCAGGCTTTGCTGTTTCACCCTGGTTATAAACATTCAGTCAGACAATCTTGAGATCATCATTTCTCACTGTTATCTTCATTTTGTCAAACATAGAACCAGTAATACATGAAATTCCCAAATACTTTGTGACATCATTGCCTTACAAAGTTTCTTGAGAATGTATGACTTATTACTACGTAAATCCACATGCTTCGTTCTCCATTATCTGTCTGTTGTTGCAGGGGCCTCAGCCCAGAACCCTGTTATAGGTAGGAAAGAAAATATTTTATCTCGAAGAGTGCTTCATTCAATTTAGCATTATTATCATTATAAATTCTGAATCAGATTGTTTATTTTGATAATTTCTTGGGTTATCATTATTTAGACTTTTAAATTTATGTTAAATTAATAATTTTTATAACTCTATTCTCCACCCCTCCCTGCATTCAGGCATCCACATGCACTCACAACTTTCCTTACTTAGGTATTATAGTGACTCCCTTTATCCTGTATCTTAACTGAAAATGAAATTCACTTTGGTAAATGAGTTTTTCAAAAGGTAAGAAATAAGTAGATAAAGGAAAAATTCTCTTCCTTTTGTTTGTTGCTTGCTCCTTTGAAACCGCCAAGATAACCTGCCTTCACTAATCTAATGGAAGAAATTCAAGTGGAGGAATGGCAGACAGTCTGTGTCCTGGCTGTTGCCGTCCTCCTCAGCATCAGCTGTGTGAGTTCCACACAGGAAGCCCAAGACAAACAAATCACGTGATCACCTGGAGTCTGGCAGCCTCTAAGTGAGAACAGACAAAGTCTACCAAGAGCTTAAAATGTGTATCAAAGCATGAGAGATGGAATGAAATGGACTATTACAAGCAGCTGGTTCTTAGACCTGTGTGACTGGAAACTGCCTGCAGGGGTGGGCAATGAAGTCCTTTTCCACGTTTAATTTATATTACTATTATTATTATTAATTTGGTTATTCTTTCCTGCTGGGTGATCAAGATCAAGATAAGTGAGACCAATATTAATCAAAATGAACCTCTTGCAAAATATCAGGGTCAATAAAGGCTCTTCAGAGCTACTTGTGGAACCAAATGCAGAGCCTCCTAACTCCTTTGTCAGTGTCATCCACCAGGATGGATCATGGTCTTACTTGACCATTTGGCTTCCTGAGGAACCAGGAAGACATGTTTCTCTCTGGTTACCCTGTCTTTAGCACATCATACCTTGGTTGGTTCCTTTCCTCTGGTTTCCAACAATCTTCCTTAGGAGATTGGATGATGTCTTGGTTACTTTTTTCTCATTGCTGAGACAAAATATCTGACATCCAAATGAAGGAAGGAAATGTTTATTTAGCTTACATTTTTGGAGGTTTTAATCCATAATCAGCTGGTTGCAAAGCTGTGTGGCATGGCACTGGGGCAACACTTTAAGGAAGCAGCCAAAGCAAAAAAAAGGTGGAACAAGCTTTTCTCCTCCTTTATGTTCTATATAAGCCACCACCACCCACTCCAAGGCTGGTACAGAGCTCACAAAATCTTTGTGCCTTCCTCTTGTACAAGTTGAGGATATTTTCAAAGTAAGGATCCTGGCTACTTGCTTACTGTCTCAGTTAAAGATCTCAAACTGACACAGTGTATCAACCAGTACAGATGCCTCAACAAAATTGTAGGATCTTGTGGGAAGGGCCTGCCCCACTCCTGTGTCCCTATTGACCTTGAGATGCCAGGGCAAAAATATTGACTATCCTGTCTGCTCAGATATCTTTTTTCTCTGGTCATCAAGCTTCAGTTGTTGAACACTCAGAAGGACTAGTTGAAACAACATTGCAATGTGACATGTAGGTTTAGTTTTATGATTGTGTCTCAATAATAAACTTTATTTATTTATTTAATTTAAAGAGAAAAAACATGAAAAGGGTAGAAATAATACAGAATTTCTAAAAAAGATAAATAGCAAGAAATCACTAGTTGATAAATTACATATTGTCCTCTTAGAAATAGTTGTTCAAGTTACAAAATAAAGCATACAAAGTACATACTCAAACAGTGAGACTGTAAACAGCTACACATGCATGATTCTCTACATGTATTGCTATCCTTTCTGTATTAGAGGGAAAAACAAAACATAGCAAGACAAAAAAAAATTCCTATAAAAACGTGAAACCAAAAAGTCGTATAAAACCACAGTACAAGGAGATCTACCATGGTTATTGTGGTGTCTCTTATTATCGTCAATAGAATTGTTTATATCATCAGGCATAACTGAATATATCAGTATAATTGAATATAGCAATACATAACAATATCAGTAAAAATAAAACATTGTAGACAGTATAAAACTTCAAAGGCAAGCAATAATCAAACCAGAGTGGATATTCTAGTGAATCTTGTCATGTTCAGTATAGTTGCCTATATTCTCAGACTTGATATTATCAATTATAACAGCTTTGAATAAAATCTATCAATACAAAACAGCAATCTAACAAACCAGATTCGATTAAGATCAGTCATGGTAAAACAGTGTAAGTTATACAGAGCTTCAGATTCAGTTAATAGGAAATTAAGGATGATTACCATACTATATCCTGCTATTTTTGGGATAACTGTGTGCCCTCAAATCTATTACAAGTAGACAAAATGGAACAGAATATAATCCATCTAAGCAGAGTGGTGTGAGTAATGTGGGTTTTAAATACTGGTACACTATTAACAATATCCTCTGCCTTGTTTTTTAAGGCTACTCCTCCCCTTTCACTCCCACAGGGTGTTGTGCATTTTGGGTCCCATCAATTCCCTCAGTTTTTAGATTGGGGGAGCAACCTGCTTTTTACCTTAAGTGGTTCTGAACCTTCTCACTCCTGAACTTGCTGCAGGTGGTGATTGAATTGTTCCTATTTCTCTCTAGCTTATTGTCACATTCAGCGTTGTTTTCTTATATTTAATTTTTGGTTCATAAACCCTCTCTCAGGTTGATTATAGTTCCTGTACAGAGAATTTCAATGGACCCTACTTCCTGATCTACTCTGCCTGTCTTTTTTGTTTTTTTAGTGAATCAAGGCCATCTATGTTAGAGATTATAGCCAACCTTCTCTGCCTCATTTCTGCTACGCTATTTTTCTGCCTTTGTGTACTTTTCTACTTCATTCTACTGCCTTCCCCATTCATTGAGGCCTTTCTGCCCCTGTTCCTAAAATCCTGGTATTTTTTTTCTCTCTCTCTAGAATGTCCTTTAGTATTCTCTGTAGGACTGGATTAGTGGTCACAAATTCCCCCAGTTCCTCTTTGTTATGGAAGCATCTTGTGTCTCCCTTAATTTCTAGTGACACTTTTGCAGGGTACATCAATCTGGGCTGGAGGTTATTTTCTTTCAGAGCTTGGAATAGTTCACTCTAAGCTCTTCTTGATCTGATGGTCTTTGTGGAGAAGTCTGCAGTGATCTTGATGGGCTTTCCTTTATAGGTAATCTGTTTCTTTTATCTGATAGCTTTTAATATTCTGTTTCTATATTGAATTTCTGGTATCTTGATTATTATATGTCTGGGTGTAGCTCTGTTTTGGTTGTAGGTGGCTGGAGTTCTGTATGCCTCACATAACTGAATATCATTTTCTTTTCTCATGCTTGGGAAGTTTTCCTTAATTATTTCCATGAATAGCCTTTGTAATTCACATGTTTTTGTTCCTGCTTCTTTGTTTATGTTTCTTTTTTAAAAAATTTTTTATTTAAAGGGATAAAACAGAAAAAGGAGAGAAATATTACAGAATTAAAAGAAATCATAAACAGTAATAAATTACTAGTTGATAATTTACATATTGCTCTTTTAGAAATAGTTGTTCAAGTTACAAAATTAAAGCACACAAAATGGACACTCAAGCAGTGAGACTGCAAACAGATCTGTTCAACAATCAAACAAAGAACTAAGAAATATGGGTAACAATCCTGCACACATAAATATACATGCAGTTATATCTTTTATAGGACTTCCTATTTTCTCTTTTTTACAATAGCAATTATACATTTTTTTTATTTAAAGAGAAAAAAACAGGAAAAAGGTAGAAATATTACAGAATTTCAAGAAAAGAAGATAAACAGTAAGAAATCACTAGTTCATACATTACATATTATTCTTTCAGAAATAGTTATTCAAGTTACAGAATTAAAGCACACAAAGTGGACACTCAAGCAGTGAGAGTGCAAACGGATCTGTTCAACAATCCAACAAGAACCTAGAAATATGGTCATCAATCCCACACATCTAAACTTACATGCAGCTATATCTTTTATAGCACTTCCTATTTCCTCTTTTTTTACAATAGCAATTATACATTTTAAAAATTTTGTTTAAAGAAAAGAAAAAAAAAACAGAAAAAAGGGTAGCAACAATACAGTATTCTAAAAGAAAGAATGAAAAAGGAGAATGAGAAAAAGCCCCACCAAGAAACCAGTAATTTATAAATTATGTACTGTCATACTGGATGCAGTTGTTCAAGTTGCAAAGTTAAAAGGTACATATTAGACATTCAAATAGTCATACTACAAACAGTTCTGCTCAAAGATCCAACAAAGATTCAGCAATATGGTTATCTATTTTACACACTCAAATATACATGCAGTTATACCCCTTAGAAAACTTTCTTTTCCTCTCTTTTTTACAATAGCAATTAAACATTTTGGTTTTATTACTCTTGTAGTTCTTATTTACTTTTTACACTAGAGGAACAATAGGATATTTATAAATATGATTCTTATTTATTTCACTAATGAGGATAGTCTCAAGTTGTCTCCATTTGCCTATGAAGGCCTCAAGATCATCCTTTTTTATACCTGAGTAATATTCCATTGTATAAAAATGGTACATCTTTTTCATCCACTCTGCAGTTGATGGGCATCTTGGTTGTTTCCAGGATTTAGCTATCACAAGTTGTGCAGCTATGAACATGGGTGCACATATCTCACTGCGATATGAACTTTTCAGTTCTTTAGGGAAAATACCTAGGAGGGGGATAGCTGGATTGAATGGGACTTCCAATCCTAGTCTTCTGAGAATTCTCCATATGGATTTCCATGTACTGGCTCAACTTTTCCATGTTATGTTCCAGTTGTTTCTTTCTACTTTTCCTCTAATTTAATTGCTTATCCTACCAGGTGGTTTCTTTCTGTTGTTGTTTTGGGGATTGTGGTCATTTTTATCTCTGTCTAGTATGTCTTTCAGTACTCTTTCTAGGGTTGGTTTTGTGGACATGAATTTCTTCAGTTGTTCTTTGTCATGGAAGTATCTTGTTTCTCCATTAAATTTGAATGAAAGTTTTGCTGGCTACATCAGTCCAGGTTGAAGGTTGTTTTCTTTCAGGGCTTGAACTACCTCACTCCAAGCTCTTATTGACTTGAGGGTTTGTGCTGAAAAGTCTGCCATGATTCTAATGGGCTTTTCTTGATAGGTGACTTGTGTCTTTTCTCTGGCAGTTTTTAATATTCTGTTTTTATGCTGTATGTCTGAGATCTTAATTATTATGCATCCGGGGGTGGATTTATGTTGATTGTGACTGTTTGATGTTCTATATGCCTCACTTATCTGCATATCAGATTCTTTCCCCATGTTTGGGAAATTTTCTGCTATTATTTCTGTAAATACTTTATGTATGTCATTTGCCTGGACTCCTGTATCTTCACTAATGCCCATTATTCTTATATTGTTGCTCTTGGCATCATCATGAAGTTTCTGGATTGTCATTTCATGCTGCTTTGTTATTTTTAAAAGTTCTGTCCTTTCCTGATCATTAAATGTGGTCCTGTCCTCAAGGTCTGAAATCCTATCCTCAGGTCTCTTTAGGCTGTTGTGCATGCTTTCAATAGAATTTTTTGTTTCTTGGATGTCTCTTTGAGTTTGTTTCATGAATTCTGCTGGTTTTCTATACTGTTCATTCAAAGTTTCAATCAGTTTCCCATGCTCATGTACTTTTTTCTCTAGTTCTTCTTTAGCTGCATTCAACAACTCCTTTACTAAAGTTGTTATTTCTGTCTTTACATGGGAGACTACTTCTAATTTGATTTCCTCTATAGCCTGAAGCAGTTGTGTTTTTATTTCACTGGCTATCTTTTCAGAGATTCCCAATGTGTTACTTTTGGGGTCCTCTATTTCAATGTCTCCTATACTTGCTTCTGGTGAACTATATGTTTGAGACTGAATTTTGCTTTTTTGTTTTGTCATTTTCACTCTGCCTGGTGTTTTCTATGTGTAGGATGGGATCACACACACACTATTTTCAGACACAACAAAGTTGTACAGTTAGTTGTAGGGGGTTTTACTACTGGCCCTATTTATCCCCTGTACACCTCTATTTTAGGGGTATACTCACCACACTGATACAGTCAATCTGGTGTAGTCCAAAGTTTGCCAACTGGGAGAAAAATTCCACATTTTCTCACACTAACTGAATCCTGCTGAGATCTTCTGATGTTCCAGGTGGTAGGGTGGGCCCAGCTGAAGCAGTTCAGGGCAGTTTCAGTCTCGGGCCTCCTTGATGTTCCTGGTGGCAGGGCGGGGCTATGGTGTAGGTTCCTGGCAGCTTACCCCTAATGCAGGCTTCCGCTAAGTTCCCGCTGGCAGGGTGGGCCCACGGTGGAGGTTCCGGGCAGCTTACCCCTGATGCAGGCTTCTGCTAAGTTCCTGCTGGCAGGGCAGGCCCTCTGTCTGTTTATGTTTCTTATTCTTAAATTATAGATTCTCTTGTTGTGTTCTAGTCTTTGTATTGTTACTGACTGTTTCCTTGTTATTTTTAAGGAAAATTTTTTCTTTCATGATCACACATTGAAAACTTTCCTTCAATTTTTGATAGTCTATCCTTAGTTTCTTTTAAGCAGTTTTATAGTGGAGGACTCAGCCCCATTCCTTGTTGTTTATGGTTCTTCTGAAACATACTGGGGAAGGTTTTCTGCCCTCTTCTGTTTGCTCTTGTCATTGAGGTGTAAGCAGGGGCTGCATATGCTGGCTCCTCCCAACTGGGCCAGTCAAACTTCAGGGGCCTTCACCAGGTTATTGCATGCTAGGCATAGGGAATCAGTTTGGGATGGCTTATTGGGTCCCAGCCAGGGGCATGACCCAGGCCAAGAAAATCCCATGAATCTGCTCTGGGAAGGAAGCAACCAACTGAAGTCACTGTTGTTCCTAGTTCAGGCTCCTCCTACCCAATTGCAACATGTTGCCCATTAGGTCGTGCCTTTCTCATGTTATTCTCAGCACTGACCATGGATTAATGAGGTCCCTTCTCTGGCTCCGTTTTCCATTGGGCTCACCAACCCCCAACTTGAGAATGGCTGGGGCTCCTGTGAGTCATGGCAAGAATGAGTCTGGGCGGCTCTGTGGATCACAGTAAAAGTACTGTGTCTGCTAATTTTAGCTGTTCCAATTGGAGCCCCGAGACTGTGTGTTTAGCAAGCTTTTTTCATTTTAATTTCTTCCTGTGTCAAGAGGATCCATCTCCCTCTGTCTTGATATCTCCAGAATGTTTTATTCTTGCATATAATAACAAAATTAAAAATAGATAACATAACCAAGGAACTGGGATTTCTTACCAATCATGGTTGTCTTTGAAGTTGAATCTCTGGAGAATGTCAACAAACAATGATTAAAACATTTACATAAAGAACTAAAAAGAGAGTAGCATATCCATTAAGTTTTGCTAGTATCTCTGAAACAGGTTGAAATGTTGAATTTAGTACAGAACAACCTTTTAGTCAATCATAGTCTTCTATGTCATCCGAGGAGAGCACACCTGTCTGTGGAAGCACTTAAGAGTTCAGTTATGTTTGACTTTCAATTTTTAGGGTTACAATGTCTGGAGTAAATAGGATCTCATAATCTTTCAAAAAGAAAATCCCATTATTTTACTCATAGTGAACTTAAACATTCAGTAATGCCTCCTGAAAATGTATTACTGTTTATGTTACACATGTTTAGGATTTAGTAAAGCACAACCATTGGTCAGTGGTTTAATTTCAAGTGACACAATATTTTCTGTCTAAATTATCAACATCTCTTCAGCATTTGGTTTTATTGTTGACAATTTCCATCTCAGTCTTCTGATTTGTCAAGATTTCTAAGGAAATTTCCATCATGGTGAAATCTGACATCAACTGTACCAGGTTGCTTTTCTTTGTCATATGCAAGCACAATGTTATACCTTTCTGTAATTCATTTGGAATTTCTATTGTGTTCCTCTGTACTGTTCCTGTGCTGCTCAGCTTGCTCTCTATTACTAAATGTAACATCAATTGGAACCAGCAAACTTGTCAAATATCAGATTCTGGGAGATGGGCCTGACAGTCTGCTGACATCGTTCAGTTTACTACTATACAAATATGAACATGATGGCTCATCCAGAATAAAAGCCTAAGTGAAAAGAACAGTAAGTCTTTACATCTACAAGGACATAAATTTTCTTGTCATTTTTTGAGTCATTATTTTTCCTTAAATCTTTTAAATTTCTGCAATTGACATGAAAAATCTGTGGATAGTACACCAGAATTATAAATACTTTCAGTTCAGCTAGTAAGGTGTCATAATAAATACATTTTTGCATATGGATACTGGTGGATGCAAAATATTTTACTAGTATTTCAATCTTTGCTTGTTTCACCACATGTTGTAGCATTTCATTCAGTTTCAAACACTGAATGGCTGCACTAGAATTAGGTCTAATATATTTCACCCCAGTCTAGAACTTTGCTATATTTTTCGACCTAGTTTTAACATTGGATCATTTCATTTGGTTGCAAGGAATCTTTGTAACATTTCAACTAGTTAACTATGTACTCAGATTGCTGTTTTCTTCATCATTTGAATCAAGGAGGTCTGCATTCACTCTGTGTCTATGTATATTCTTCCTCCATCTCACTGTCTCAGAAATTTTGGCTCATAAGGCCAATGTCAAAGTCATCATCATCATCATCATCATCATCATCTGTACATCCATCCACACCACTCTTCTGTTATGAAAATATGTGTTTTACCATAATAGTTCATCTTCATTATCCATACATGAGTAATCTGATGATTTGCTTTTCATCTCCCTCAAAACTAACAAATCTGGTTTTTCATATACATCATAGTGAATAGATAGGGATACTTCTACCAGAAAAATCAAAAGCAAACTTTTTTTTAACAAATTCTGGAATGATGTCAGTCTATTAGATCGTCTGAATTGCTCTCATAAAAATATGTAAAACTAGTTAGATTCTGCATAAGGGTGGGTCCAAATTCCATTTTGATAAATTTGCACATATGCAGTCTTCTTGCCATTCATAATACCAGGTGGGTAAATGACTAGCTTGCATCTTGTATCCCTCAAGGAAAGGTTCTGAGGTGCACAGTCAATTACTATAATGCTAAAGTACAAATTTACAGTAGAAAAGTAAGGAAAAGGTCCACTGAAACCAAGTTTAAACCTGGAGGGTAATTAGTGTTAATGACCTGTAATTAGTAATTAGTGTTAATGGTTCTGTAGTTTTTCTATTAGTTAGACAAAGATGTCATGTAGCATTCTAAAATAATAGTGTGTCACAGTATTATTCCTCTCTGCCCCTCAAACAAATTTCCAAAAGTACTCTAATTTCCCCCTCTAGTCAAGGAAATAATGCCATCAAAATCTTTGATTTTTTAAATTTTATATTAGTTCATTATGTTTCATTCTATTTTAAATGTATTTGCATTTTCCTAGCTTTCAATCTATTATCCATCACTATGTCTTCCAGTCTGGAAGCCATAGATATAGCTCAATGGAACAGTGCCTGGCTGACAAGCATAAGGTTTTCAGTTCAAATCCTGGAACAAAAACAAAAAAACAAAGCAAAACAAAAACCACTATAGTCTTATTACTATGACTTCCTTATTTTCATTGAAATTGAGAGCATTGCAAACCTTTAAATGAGACTTAAATACTTGGATAAGATGGGTACTTGGAATGAAATAACAGATAATTGTTCCCTACTCCCAGGGCAGTTATAGAGACTGCACATAGATCAGAATGGAAAATAAATGAACTGAGACCAAAAGAACAATTCAACTGATCACTAAATTGATGATCTCCTTTTTTTGAAAGAAAAAAAAAACAGATTTATATTGTTGCATCAGGAGGGGTTCCTAGAGGCTAGGACCAGTCTCCTGTAAAAACCTTCCACCTACCTACTTCTTCACCCTCATTGCAGCAAGAATGCAAGAGGTGAGAGGAGGCTGACAAGAGAACCAAAGATCCCTAGGGAGCAGAAAAACAAACTCAGAAAGTGAAAGTAGTGTGAAGTAGAAGCTTTATTTTTCATATTTCAAAGTTACAGGGACTGGAGACTGCCAAACAGCAAACTGTGACAGGAAGAAGCTGGAGAGGAGCTTCTCAGTCTGTTGTCTTTGCCTTGTCCATACTTATAGGGGTAAGCTGACCCTAAAAATAACTCTTTCACTGATAGGTATAGTTTAGGCCAGTCAGGGTCTTAGCCTATGTTTCTGGGATGAGCTAAGTTTCAAGGGGTACATAGCAAACATATGTGCAGGTCTCACAAAGGGCAACTTCTCCAAGCACATTCCACAAAGCAAGGATGTAGTCATCTCCATCTGTTAGCCACACAAGACATGATCTATGCTCCCTATCTCCAAGTGTCTACAATGTAATCCTAACGATGCTTATAAAGAAAAGGGGGAAATCCACACCAATGCAATTAGAAAGGTAAAAAGTGAGATGTAAATAGACATGACTGAAGTAAGAAAGACTATAAAAATATTTGAAAAACATGCATTCTGCTTTATTAAAAAATATAAAAAGGTGGATAAATTCCTAAATATACTTGAGATAACAATGTTGAACTGTGATATTTTTAGAACAATGAATGGTCATATAGCTGGCAATGAAATTGAAGCACAAAATTCTAACAAAAAGATTCAAGGACTTGATAGGTACACCACAGAATATTACTAGAACCTCAGAGAAGAGCTTTCTTCCATTTTATGGAAAATTTAGAAACGTCTTCTCATGTCTGGGGCAAACAGGAGTCAGTGATCCTGTTCCACCACATGGAAAACAGTCTGGATCAAAACCAGACACCAGCATTTGGAGGGTCCCCACATTCCAAATTTTATAGCCATACTCTGGCAATTTGTCCTCACGTACATAAGAAGAAAGATTATAGAGCTTCATATGCCATATTATTTAAAAATATAAAATTGAAAGTGTAAAAGAAAATTAAAAGTCATACAGGTATCTTGTAAATTTTATGGAGCAGCAACAAAAGCCTAAAGGTTCTACACATAGTCACTGAAGAAGAATCGAATAGCTTTTAAGTAATTTAAACTAGAATGTTTTATGAATTTTGGAAAACATAAGTATCTAAGTTAGAAATTTCAGAAGTATGCAAAAAAAGTTAGTTCAACAAAACTATACCCAATTTGGTATGTTTAAGTAATGAACACTCAAAAAATGAAAAAAAAAGAGAGAGAAATGAAAGTCATCAAAAGTCACATTATAGATAGAATCCCACATCAGTATGTGTGGACTTATGCTCACATTAAACAACACAGAGGAGAGAACAACAGAACATATGTTCACTTAGCTAAAGGAAAACAACTGTATTTCAAGGACACTTGTGTGTATGTGTGATCTTTCAGTCACTGTGATAAAATCAACCTATGCAGGAAAGACTTATTTTGACTCACGGTCCCAGAGATTTCTCTACTTTTTCACTTGCCTCATTGTTTCTGAGCCAGTGCTGCACTAGAACATCTGGCAGAAGGACATGGAAGAAGAAAATGAATCATCTCACAAGAGCCAGAAAGTGGAGTCAGAAACAGGTAAGGACTGGGGTCACCACAGAACCTTTCAAGCCACACCTCTGGGATTATCTCCTGGTACAGAGAAGCCCCACTCTCTCCGAACGATTCCACTACCCAGTGACCACCCATTCCACACATGGGACTTTGGGTTACATTCCTGATTCACACCATTAAGAATGGTGTATACAGCAAAACTGATCTTTAGAAAGAAAGGAAAAATTAAAACTCTCCAGGAAGAAAAAAAGAAGCCAAGGAATTTCATCATTACCAGTCCTCTCTTGGAAATGCTAGCTTGTAACAGAAATATTAAGATACTTTTTCAGGCTAAAATGTCACTTTTTATTAATAAAAACACATTAAAGTATAAACTATACTGGTGAAAAGAGGAACAAAGCTGATTTAAGAATGCTGTAATATTTTGATGAGTGCAAATAAAACATTTGTATATTTAGTATAAAGATTGAAAACAAAACTATTTTAAAATAGTAATGCAAGATTGTATCAAACATAACACAATATTAGATAATGTATATAAGACTTTAATAATTGAAATGTGGGTTAAATTGAAGGTTTCTGTAAACAAATCTGTTTTTACCATTCTAAAAATAGATTGCTATAACTATAATATAGTTTACATAATCTCTATGACAGCATCACAGGAAAAAGCTATACAAGCTGTACAAAACTTTCCATGTAAAATGTCAAAGAATAGTACAAGCTATATACCAGTTAATCACAAGCCAGATGGCAATACTGGAAGAAAGCAGCAAAGCATCTACAAAATAACTTGAAAAATATTAATAGAATGGTATTAATAAATTCTTACTTAATAATATTTATTGATTCATTGGATTTCAGTCTCCAATAAGAAAGTGGTGGGTAAATTGATTTTTGAAAAAGAAAATCTGTGGATACATGAGACTAATTTTATCAACAGGACTCATAGAGAAGAGAGGGATGATAGTCCATGCAAATTTAAAACAGTGCAGCAGAAAGATACATATATGTATAAAAAAAAGTTATTCAACTTTTTGTGCACTGATAACACTCTTATTTTTACAAAATCCAAATAATGGTATTTATTCATTCATAGGTCACCTGTTGCACCATAATTTGAGCAGGATTGTGGAGTCAGGATAGAACCAGGAGGTTAATTCCATCTCAGGACATCAGTAAACTGCTCTAGGAGATGGAGGAGGAAACAGGCCCTAGGAGAAGCCATTTACCCTCTTCAACATTGCAAAGTGAAGAAGTGACTGAGGGTACTTTTAATAAAACCAAAGCAGGTGTCAGTGCAGTGTTGAGGTACTGAGATACTTTAATGTTCTCTTTTTCTTCTTGGATTTAGGCTACAGAAATGTAATCTTTGCTTTATATTTATAAAATATTCAGTTAATTTAATTTAATTTACATTTAGCAAAACCATACATATTTTGTGGATTTTACATTTCTAATATTCTCTCTATCACAATGTACATCTATAATGTTTAAATATATTTTTATTCTTTTGTATTGAATTTCATTAAAGAAAAGAAAATATGGTACAAAGGTATATTATGTGGAAGCCTATATCTTAAAAAACAAAAACTTGAGATCCAGTTAGAAAGTAGTATGCCTCATTTTTCCATTTAGATCTTCAGCATAGTGAATTGTTTTAATTTTATTTCATTATTTCATTTTTCACTAATTTTTGTTATACCATATATATATATATATATATATATATATATATATACTTCTTGACAGAGAATTTGAACTTGTACAGAATGTGTTGATTCTTATTTTTTGCCCATTCAACTCCCTACCCTTCCACCCTCCTCCCATCCTTATTTATATATGCTCCATTGCATTTTTCCCTTCTATTCTCTCACCCTTTTTCCGATACTTGCTCTCCTTCCCATGTTCCTCTTCCCATTTGAACACTTTCCTCCTAATTGCTGGTATCTATTGTGTATTTTTGTCTTTATTTACCCTTTGGATTCCTCACAGAAAAGAGAATACAATATTTAAACATGTTTCTGATTTATTTCACTTAAAATTATGATCTCAGTGTCCATTCATTTATCTAAAAATATCTGGTTTATCATTTTTTATTTGTCATTTTTTTATAAGTCACTTTTTAATCCATTCATCCATTGATGGGAATCTTGGCTTTTTCTAAGAATTAGTCATTCCAAATTGTGCTGCTATAAACATGGGTGTACATTATACTGCTCTGGTGTGATGCCTTAATGTTTTCAGGGAGATATCAGGAATGGGAACAGCTAGGTTAAGTGGAATCTCAATTTTCAGTGATTTTAGGGTTCTCCATACTGACTTCTCCAGTGTTTGTACCAGCTCCCTCCCATGAGCAGTGCAAGTGTCCTTTCCTCCCACAGCTTCTACTGCTGTCTTTATACTAGCCATCCCTTCTGGAGTCAGAAGGAATCTCAGTGTTGTTTGCATTTCTCAGAAGACCAAAGAGGTTGACCATTTTTTCATATATTTATTTGCTGTTTATATTTCTTCATATAAAAAAGTCTATTCATTTCAGATGTTCATTTTTGGATTAAGTCTTTAAATTTGGGGGAGCTGATTTTTTGAATAATTTTCATATTCCAGATATTAGTCTCTTTTCTGAGGAACAGATGACAAATATTTTTCCAAACCATGGGGGCTGTCTCTTCACTCTGTTGGGAGTTTTTTTGCTATGATAATGGTTTTTGATATGATGAGAACCCAGTTGTTGGTCATTTGTAACATTTCCTGTGTAACTGAGGTTTTGTTCACAAACTATTTGCCAAGACATAGGTCTTCAAGACTTCTACCTCTTCTGTATTCCAGCAGATATAGTATGTCTGTTTTAATATTTAGATCTTCAATCCACCTTGACTTTAGTTTAGCACATGGTGAGAGCTATGAGTCTAAGTTAGAACTTCAGTATGTGGAGACCAGGTGTTGTGGCTCACAGCATCTGCTGCTCTATTGCACTGGTGTATTTCTCCCTGGAGGCATCTGGCATCACTCACTCTTGCTGTTTGAGTCCAGCCTCCTCTGTCATGCGGTGAGACAAGTGTCAGGTAAAAAGTTCAGTTTGCCACCTCTTTTCTGCATTGAGATCTGCCTCTACACTTTCCCCGGGGCTCCAGTTCTCCCCTCAGACCCTTTCTGTGTCATAGCCATTCACTTCCCGCCTCTCTTCCCCAAGTTGCATGCTCCACGGCCTCAGTTCCAAATCTCAGAGAGGCTGATCTGCTGTCCACTTGCAGCTTCCCAGAAGTCCCCTGAGTCATTTTGAGTATCACATGCAATTTTGGCTTATTTTTTGTTTTCTTTTTTAAATACCATTAATGTTGTAATGGAATAGGTTTCATCTGCTCAACAGAATTAATCTTAATATTAGAAAAATGCTCCAAGAGCATATATGTGTGCTTATAGCTTTTTTCCTCTTTTAAAAATAAATGGAAAGTTCCATTTTAACTTTTTACTGTGAAAACTTTCCAGCACAGTCAGTAATAGACAGCAGCATATATAAATTTATGGATTGGAGTATGACAAGTAAATACATGTATAGAACATCAGATGATATACTCAGAGTCATTAAATTTTCCACAGTTGTTTAAATAAAATTAATAATTAAAGTTTGAGAAACAAATTTTACTTAATGTGAAAAGGATTGGAAGCATAAAATGGATGCTCCTATATTTAGATTTAAAATACTAAATTACATTATGTATAATCCTTGTCTTTACAGCATTTCTCAGAATATGTGGGTTTATTTGAACCAAAGTTAAAATAGACCTAGTGTTTGACACATGCTAAAAACTGTAGTTTATTTATTTATTTATTTTTATTTTATGGAAGGCACAATAAAATTTCATAACAAATAACAATAAAAATAGTTAATAGTTTGCATATTGTTATCTTTAAAGTAGTTGTTCAGAATACAAAATTTTGGCATTAAAATTTCTCCAATCGGCATTAGCACAAACCTTCGTTTTCAATGAGCTGAAACACACTATTGTATACCTGGCTTACATTTTTTCCCTTTTCCCTTCTACCTTGTCCCCTTTTCTGCATCCTACCCTCTGCTTTTCTTTTGAGCAATTTCTTCCCACTTCTCAATATCTATGGTACATTTTAGATCTTAATTAATCTTTCAGTTTCTCGCATCATAGAGACAATACTGTGTTTACACAAGTGAGTCTGATTTATTTCACTTATGAGTATGGTTTCTGGTTGCATCCATTCACCTATAAAAGTCTACAGTTCATTATTCATGGCTGAGTAGTACTCTATTGTATAAAAGTACTGCACTTTTTTGTTTATCCCTTTCTCAGTTGATGGGCATTTGAATTGATTCTGAGATTTAACTATCACAAATTGTGCTGCTATAAACTTGGTTGCACATATATCACTGTGGTATGATGTTATTAATTCTTCTGGAAAAATACCCAAAAGGTAAGTAGCTGGGTTGAATGGGACCTCCAGTCCTACTGTTTTAAGGAATTTCTACATTGATTTTTACAATAGTTGCACCAGTCTACAATGCCACCTACAATGGAGAAGGATTTCTTTCTTCCCACAGTATTAGGAAAAGGTAAATAGTAGAAAGTAGAAAATAAGAACAACAAAAAAAAAGAAAATACAGTCTAGTATTTATTTGCATATAGTGTTTAAAAATTAAGATAATTTTAAAGAGAAAAAAAGATTCAAGTTTCAAAAAGTTTAGTAGGACAGTTCTAATAGGTACTACAGTGCATATTGTTGTCTTTGTCGTATTTATTCAGAGTACAAGGTAGAGGCATATAATATTTTCTGAACAGTATTAACACAAAACTTTCTTTTAATGAAATAAGATAAACTAGTTGTTTATCTTAACAGTCTTGGGTACACATAAACATATTTATTTTTCTAGTTGCCTTTCTTCCTTTTGCTTTTCCACCATCACAGTTTGTCTCTTCTTTTGAACAGCTTCTTCCCAATGCACAATATCTATTATACATTTCAGATATTGTTTACTCACTCAGTTCTCACACTAGTAAGACAATATGATGTTTACACACTTTGGTTTGATTTATTTCACTTATGAGTATAGCCTTGAGTAGCATTCATTTATCAATAAATGTCCCTGGTTTATCATTCTTTCTGGCTGAGTAGTACTCCATTATATTGTATACAGTATCAAAACATAATTTGATGTCTTAAGTAGCTTAAATACTATCAATAGATGAAAGAGTAAAGAAATAATGTTCCATAAATATTAGAAAATAACTTGCAGCCATTAAAATAGTGAAGTATACACATAGGGAAACATGATATAGTGGCCCATAAAAGATATGATTTTTGTATATTAGTTTTAAATTTCAGTTTAAGTTAAATAAATTCAATAAAAATAATGGGGTAGGCATGCATTCATTTCACATGAAACAATTTTTAAGATGTATTTTAAATGAAAAATGTGAAATATGAAACAGTATTTGTTATATTTGTCTATTTGTGAAGGAATGAATATAAATACACATAACTTCCATGATTTAGATTTTCTGAAAAATACATAAGAAGATATTAATGGTGCTCCTGTGAAGAACTAGGTTTCTGTATTTCTTTTCATTCTACAGTTAACTTTGCAAACATGAACCTATTCTATTTAATAAAATTACTTAATTTTAAGTATTGCATCCAGTGTAAATCTTGTAGCATACAGAAAAATGAATATCTGTTACAATCCCACCTCTAAAATGAACCATTGTCTATTTTTTGGTTTATTTCCTTTCTGTCTTCATTAAATATAATGACACCGAATATTTTATAAATAAATTCATACTGTATATACATAAATTTATATTTCTATTTTTTTACTCAATGTTAGATCCTATATCTTAACAAACATAAATGTTTTTTTAACATAAATGAAGATGAATTTAGATTTTCTTCCCATGTAACATTGCCTTTGTTTCATGGTATTTCTTTATGTCTTTAGTTTTTCTCCTGAACATGTGTTGTCCATCTCTTTCCCATTTTTAGCACTGCTCTTTTTAAAGGTTTTAAGATTTTGACTTCTATTGACTAAAATTCCCTGAGCAACTCTAATGCTTATTCAAAATCCCTCAAACAAGCCCTCTACCTTCTGAGGAGAGCAGGCACTTGGCTGCACAGAGCCAAGGTGAGTGACCTTCATCCAAAGTCCTCTCTCCAAGATCAGAGAATAGAGCACAAAAATATGGGGTGAAGGAAGTGTCACCTGCCTGCTGGGTGGAAAAGTGGGAGACGTGTGTGCTAAATTATTGTTTCCAGGGATAATGGCATAGTGTGTTTAGAGAAGGGGCTCATAGAGGCTTGCTGATGGATTTGACTTCATATTTAGGGTTTGATTTATTGAGGAGGAAAGAACTGGGGAACACAGGGAGGGGTCAGCCGTGCTGCAGGAGAGAGGGCTCTCTACTGCCTGGGTGGTATATGGTTCATGAATTCCTGTGTGAGGGACCAGCAGCAGAGGTTGGAAAGAATTGCACCATAGGCAGGAGAACTGTGTGGAGAATGTGGGAATGAACCTGAGCTTTCCTCTGAGAGAGACACTGCAGTGCTCTATCCCCACTGGTGGATGTCTTGGAGAACTGCAAGAATGCACCTAAGACAGACACATGGCCCTGACCATGAGTTAGACAGGAGTCCAGTCAGCACTGGGATCTCTAGGACAGCACGTCACTGTCAGTGATATCAGAACTTTTCCTTTTCTGTGCTCCTCTACCCAGTTACAACCTCCTCAGAGACACAGATACCACAAGACTGAGGGGAAGAAACTTGCAGGAACTCAATGCTTCTGCATTGCCTGCTATGTACCTTGAGGGACCATAGAGGAAAATAGAGAATTAAACGGTGGAATATGAGTTGAAAGTTAACCAGCTGGATTTGTAAAGCCAGAATAAAGAAACTCATGAAGCATTTTCAAGATGATAAAAAGGTGATGGACGTGCAGGGAAACAGGGATGAAGACAGGAGTTAGAGGACTCTAAAGCCAATTCATGTTTGTTTTTCATTTGTTTGTTTGTTTGCTTTTTTTGTACCAGGGATTGAACTCATGACCACACCTCTGCACAACAGGGGCTTATGCCACTGAGCTAAGTCCCCGGCCCAATTCATGTTTCTAGCCAAAGAATTTTTGGGACTTATAGTAAATTCATACTTTGAGAAGCATTGTAATTGCTAAATAACTTTTACTGCTGGTTCAAACATTGCAAAATTTAGGTCACACAACATGACTGGCTTCCTGAAAACTTCTGAAAATCCATTCTTCTTTATGACATGATTATAATGAATAATGGTAGTCTATCACTATTTTTGATAAGATGTCCCATATTGATTCAAAATAGCCCCCAAATAACTTTAGTCATAATTGCAAAAGCTAGTTTCTGTTAATTGTCACCCATTTTGCTCAGAATCTTTCACTGGTGATGATAGTTTCTTTAGGAATTCTGTTAAATGCAAGAAAAGATGTATTGATAAATTAACTTTGAAGATCTTGACAATGCTAAAAGGTCAGTTTTATTTTTAGAAAAACGATATCATAAACATTATATTCAAACATGCCTTTAAAGCCATAAATCCTAAACAATTCCTACTGATGTTGTCTTTGGCTTCTCTGAAACCAAAGGAGTAGACAAATCACTGCAACGGTCAAGGCCAACTTGGCAACTCAGAAATATAAGGAGTGATTCCATCTCATCTAAATCATTGATCAGGCAGCTGAGAGTGTTATAAAATGTCAGCTGGAGAACTTTGTCCTCAGATGATTGCGGTACTGGCCATGGAGCATAATCCACTTTGACTGTGGTTTCAGGATCAAACTAGATATCAAAAGACATTTATTAATGCTAGTGTATTTGTATATCTTCATTTTTCATGCAGGACAATTTTTCATGCATTCTATCTAGCATATCATGAATCTATTCATCTGTAAGCTAAAAGCAAAACACATGTACAGTTTTTGTAACTCACAACTGATCAGCTGTGAAGTATGTGCCCAGAGGGCTATAAAAGTGGTGATCCAGAAAGTTGCTACTTAAGTACAGACATGGATTGAACAAGAACATTGGAAAAGCTGTTTTCCATTCTTGCATTTTGGGGAATTGTCCTGAAACTTGACCCTGCTATTCTATTTCTATTGACTTCTGATGTTTAGAATTTACAAGTACAATGTACTGTACCATTGTACTTGGTAGAGTACAATGTCTATTCTACACATTGTACTATACCAATATTTTAGGGACAGTGAGGACTGCACTTGATACTTTAAACTCCAGGTAACCAATGAAACAAATCATATCTGAGATTCTCATTCCTCCCTGGAAAATTATCTTCCAAATGCATACAAGATGCCTCAGCTTTTCTCTGAGTTACCTGGGGTGTAGTTCATTAGAGAAAAATGTGAATAAGGAGGTTGCTGGCAAACACCTGCCACAGTGCTGGCTGTGCTGTGGGGTGGGTGAGACGCAGCCTCGGGAAAGGGCTTCATAGTCAAGAGAGAAGGAAGGAGATCTCTGTGTCCTCTTTCAGCCTCTGCGAGCTGAGACACCCTCAGATCCCAGAGCTTCAGTGACACTGTGTTGCCCCTGAAGATGTCAGCTCATTTCCAGAGCAAAGGGTACAAATCTGGGATAAGTGTAGACCTGATCTGCTGAACTTTCTCCTTCAGAGTAAAAATAATTTTATTGAAATTTGAAGCCTATGTGTTTAATTTTAATGTAGTTTAGCTTTATCTTCATATATATATATATATATATATATATATAATTACTGAAAAAATGTACAAAACCTAAAGCATGATAGAATATATTAGTGACCTCAGGAAGCTATCTCATAGTAATAAAGAAAACAACCTCAGGTTAAGGTGTTTTTTCCTATGTGCCATGGCTAATGTGGTCTTTGTTAGAAGTATCAAATGGTCATTTCCTATGAGCATGTAACAAGATAATGTGTACTTAGATAAAAAGAAATAGAAATAATTTTCTGTTTTTATATCTAAAATGAAATATATTTATATTTTTAATACATTTTTGTGAGCGTTTTTGAAATATGCCTGTTGTCTCACTAATACTGCAATCTGTTTGTATAAATGGGAATATCTATCTCAAATATCAATTCAATCTATTTCTGACCAATAATTACTGAAAATTTAAGGTAATTACACAAATTCACATTTAGCAATACTAAGGAAGTCACAATTTAGATGAAATTTCTAAAGCTGAAATAATTGAGATTATTCTTCAAAACTAATTTCTGTACTTTTGTGATGCTCTGACATATAGTTCTTTTGGGACAGCCCTTAAGATATGGCTCTGAAGTCTTCTCTACTAAGGGTGTGGAGGCAAACTATACCACATAACTTTGACTGTTTTCCTTTTTTCTTTCTCATTCTAAAGTTTTGTGTTAGAAGGATGAAGAATACGGTCAAAATTTCAGTGGTTGTACTGAGATCCTTTGAATAAAGAATTTTTTTGCGATGTTCTGCTCTTATTGTGTTTCTGAAATATGTTTAATCACTGACCCCATGGAGCGACAAGTCTTGGGGACAGCAAAGGGAAAATTAGCCCTGTCAGGACAGAGGACCCAAACAGGTATTTATATTAAAATCTGCACTGTGGCTGTCTAGGGCTTTATTTTGTTCTATAGCAATCTAAAAGATGGAACATTCAGCCAGAATTGTTTCATGGAGACTGACAGCTTTCAAAACAT
Source organism: Hydrochoerus hydrochaeris (assembly GCA_004027455.1). Lineage (NCBI taxonomy): Eukaryota > Metazoa > Chordata > Mammalia > Rodentia > Hydrochaeridae > Hydrochoerus > Hydrochoerus hydrochaeris. The sequence continues at coordinate 100,799 of PVLA01005684.1, forward strand.
TTCCCATAAAAGGTAGAATCTCATTATCAGAAAATGAAGAAAGTATGGAAAAATCTGCTCACATGTATGGCTATCCTTGCTGTGAGCTGTTTAAGTTCCTGGTATGTTTCAGAAATATTCCTTCGTTTCAGGATGACATACTCATGTATTTTTGGCAGGCGGTACGATTCCAGGTTCAGGTACATCAGGGGTTCATCCCAGGAGTGCAACAAGCGGATCACTGTGTGGATGATGTCTTTGTGCTATGCAGCCAGTTTGCAGCCATCACAAAATATAGTAGAAATACAGCTGGGTTAGTTACATGAGACTTTTGGCCAGAGAGGCAGAAGTAATATATGTCTTTGTTATTCTGTGTTGTATTTTTCTTCTGAAACTCATTCCATTTATTTAAAACGGTGTTAATACTTTGTTTACGGCACCAAATCAAAAGATAGAAATAGTAACACTAAAAAAATTAGAGCACGCATGAGTCATTAGGGTAAACCTTGTTGTTGTAGGAAGAGAGACTAGACCTGAACCTGTGAGAATCATGATGAAACAGTGAACAGGACACTCACAGAGGGGTGACTTTCAGGGAAGACACAGGAGGAGGAAAAGGAGTGCAGAGTGAAGAAGGCAGCATTGGAAAGGCAGATGCAGAAAGAGAAGGAGTATTCAAAGTCATGACAGTAGTCACAGGTGGACAAGGGTCCATAATATAAATACAACCATTGAGGGAGCTGCAGTTAACCTGTAACAAATAAAACTGAATCAGCATTTCTTACATATGTGCATGAACATCCCAGAGTATAAGTTTAAGCCCTCGGCCTAGGACACTGATTAAAGTAATGCTATCTACGTGCTTAGTTTCTGACTGTGGCACAATCTCTGGTGGAGCTGGACTAGGGACTCACCTGCATCAGCCTGGTTTCTTCCTCCCCAGCTGGAACTGGGATATCAGCCGTGTGGCACATTTTTCTCGCTGGTAAAATGAAGAATGAGGCCACGGAATATGGTTTTACCTGAAATCAGAAAGAAAATTCAACCATTTGGGTTGGAAAATTGAAAACAAAAATCACTTATGAAAATACTAACACATTTATGGTATGAACAGCTATTTTGAAGAAAACAAGACCTTATGGCAGCCATTGATGTTTTACTATCATCATGCTTTGAAGTCCTACCAAGCTTTTATTTTTCTATTACCTTTGATTCTATCATGTTGTGTCTTATTGGACTTTAACATGGCTGATAGTATAAACAAATTTTTTATGGAAAATGAGATATTATAGTAGCCATTGTTCATTTTCTTTTATTTGGTTCAGAATGCCTTGTAATACTTTCATTCTCTTGAGTGGTTTTATTCTATTTTGTTACGTTTGATATTATTGTATGTGAAGCTACACTCAACTATTTCAAAGAAAGAGATATTATGGTAGCTACTGTTAATATCTGGTTGTCTTGACGTGAAGTGCTGTGTTGCTTACATTGCTCTGTTCTGATCTGCTTTGTTCTGTCCTCTTTTGTTTTATTCTCTTTAAAATAAAATTGAAAAAAGAAAGAGAATACTAACACACTTGATAGATGTGTAATTTAAAAAACCTAAGATCTACATAAATACTGAATCTAAAATATAATGCAGATTACCCTTTTTGCATGATGCTCCCATTGTTTCTGTAAGCTACTCTAACTCATTTTCTAACCTCCCTAACTTATTGCCTAAATCCCTGATGTCTCAGCTGCCTACAAGGTATGATTTTAAATGCAATCAATAAAATAGTGAAAGCTCTGAGTATTTATATATCATTTTCTCTAGGATCGGAGCAGAATATCACCATCTTTCATATGCATCTATGTTTATTGCTTTAATCTTTTTTTTTGGTGAGTCTAAAGTGATATTCTTTTTTCATATAAATATTATTAATAGTGTTTCTTTCAATTACCTTTAATCTAAACTTATGAATATTTCCTAATTAACAATAAATTCAAGATGTTATTTTTTCAAAAGATAAGTAATAAAACAGAGCAAAATGTTTTAGGAAATCCTAAGTAATGGATTAAGTTTAAAAGGAAAGAGAAATATAGTGACTAATATTGAGCCAAAATTATGAAACTGTAAAGGAATTACTAGGGTGATTTAGTAGATAAAAGGTGATCAGCTGAAAAAAATCAATGAAGAAAACAGATATGAATACAATGAATTATATGCATGGCATGAATCACGTGGAAACCTCTAGTTGTTCTAAACACTTACCTGTTGTCTGGCATAGAAGAGATAGCAGACAATGAGCCAAGTCACTTTAGAAGGAAGAGAGAACTTGTGTCCTCCTCTGAATTAGCCTGCCTTTCATGGTTATAAAGTCCCAGCCCCAAAGTTCAAGCAGGTAATTCTAGCATTGGAATTGTCTAAAGGTTAACAATTTGGAACTGTTTTTCCTCTGGCATGAGAATAATTCATTACCGCTACTCGGTCCACCCAATTTCATGTAAAACGGGTCAGGTATCGTGGCTATCAGAAGGGTGCTGATGAGCAGCAGGCATGGACTGATCCCTGAGGCAAGAGCCAGACATCAGTGCTCTTTTCTTAATCCTACATAAAAGTGATTGATGTCTGATGTTTAAATTGATAATAGTTAAGATTAATATGGGAAAAAATTTAAAAATCATTAGTTTTTTGACATTCTGAGATCTGATGCTCCTTCCCTTTTGCTTGGTCTATGATTTTGACTTATTTCTTCTTTGAAACATGTTAACTTTTACCTTTTGACATTTAGTTGATGAGTTCTTCATGGTTATGTTATAGTATAGTGAATTCACTGGTGCTTCCTTTTGCAAAGTGAAAGAAAGTGAGAAACTTACAAGTTCCAGGAACACTTCTAAAGAGTAGATGTGCAGCCTCATAATACTGAAGATTGCCTCATAATGCAGGTCCTGGAGGATTACTTGGCATCTTGTTCCTTCAAGACAGATGGGATTGGAGGCCACATAATGGCAAAGGACCAAGGTTGACATGACTAGCAGAAGGAGGGAGCCTGCTTAAACAAAGACACAAGCATCCATGATGGTCTATTAGGCAATGTCATCACAAGCACCCGCTCAAAGAAGCCTTGTCTATCTCCACTGCTTCCAAGACACGACTTGATAAGAAGTGCTCAGATAAGAAAGAACCAACACTTTCCACTGTGTTCCTGTACATGAGTTCTATTTTCATAGTTGCAGAATTGGGTGATTACTGCATTTTCCTGTCAGTCTCAGTTATGGTTGATTTTTGTGTTAACTAGAGAAATTTAGAAGATTAAGTAGATAGCTCAGCAGGAAGCCAGTGTTCTCCTTTTTAAATGTCCTGAGCCTGAGCAAGAGGAGGGCAGGGAGATGTGGGTGCGAAACCTGCCACATGGTGGTAGCCTGCTTATAAGAAAGGGGAGGAAAAGTTTCCATCTTTGCTTTTATTGCGTTTGCTGTCTTCTGCTGACCTGAAGCCTTGCCCCATGCTTCTTTGCTTTGGAGCCAGCTGATTACAGACTGAAACTTACACAAACTGTGAACTAGATAAACCTTTCCTCCCTTAATTTTGAGTGATAGGTATTTTGTCCCAGCAACAAGAGGAAATTAATCAACACAGGCTCTCAAATGCCTCTACCATGCAAACATTTGGAAATTAAATTGGTGCTGATTGAAAAATTTTAAATCAGGCTTTTAAAATGGTTTACTATCCTGAGAATTCTTTTTTGGTTGTTTGTTTGTTTGTTTGTTTTTATACTGGAAATAAGGCTGAAGTTCTTACACTTGCCAGGCAGGCGCTGCACTGCTGAGCTATACCCTGGGCCCTATCCTGTGATTTTTGCATCTTATCATCAGTCAGATTCTTGAGAAATTTGTGACCTTTGACTTCACTATAGACTTGAGCAACTTAAACAGTTAAAGAGGAACACCACATTTTATCTATATCTTTATCTTCATCGTTGATAAGAATAAACATAGGGAGCTGGCATAATTCCAGCATTTGGGAGGAGGAGTCCTGCAAATTAGAGGCCAACCTGAGCTATAAAGTGAGTTCAAGGCCAAGCTGCACTGCATGGCTAAACTCTGTCTCAAAAAGATAAAAAAAATAAATAAATTATCACAGGACTTCTGGGAGGAGGATACTATCATTAAAATAATCCTATAGGCCGGATCCGCTAATTCACCATAATAATTCCATGTACTTGCTTTATAATTTACTAAATATTTTAGGTGATTTAGAGCAGCTAAATGATTTACCCAGAGTGTCACTGTTAGCACTTCTATAGGGGGAAAGGAACACCAGTGTCACAATCCTTGCACTTCACCTATCTCATCCTGTACATCTCAGGATGTCAGGCTGCACCTGTGAAGCAGGGACCCTATCTGTGATGATGGTGTTTGCAGAGGGCACTGTCCTTCTATTGCAAAGCAACACTTTATATTCCATAGCAGGATATAGCAGGCTCTTGGAAACTAGAGAGGATCCAAGTCATTTACTTTATAAAACTCTCTCTTTAAAAGTCTTGTTAATGGGGCTGAGGATTTAGCTCGGTTGGCATAAGCACCTGTCTGGTAAGAATGAGTTTGAACCCTTGTACCAATAATAACAATAATAGTAATTAAAGTCTCACCAGTAAGTAGAGAGGATTTGTTCAGCTTGATGTTTCAGTAGATGGGAAGATACAAGCCTCTACCTTATCAATAATTAGCATAACAATTGAAGATAATGTGCTGTGAGGTTTCATATTAAAATCACCTTTTACCTAAAGTGATAGCTTTAGGAGAATTTTTGATGCAAAAATTTAATCATCAGAAGTATAATTTTAAAGAAATTCTTATAAATATAGTTGAAAATATTCAGGGTAAAATTTGGTAAATAATAAAGTTATATATGGAAAATAAATAAAAGATACCCATCATAGCTAAACATACCTGAAGTTATTTATCATAGAATGTAACTAAATAACATTTTAGTTGCAAAATTAATGTGATATAAAATATTTCATATCATATCACAATTTTAAAATGCATACAAATCTAAGACATCACTTTATACAAGTTATGATAATGCAATATTGAAATGTAGATATTTAATGTACACATGTAAATGCAGGATGATTGTAAATACACAAAGTGAGACAAGCACATTAAGAAATGCATAACTGTTAAATAGTTTTTTACCATATGACCATTTGTCACTGGACTGACATTTAAAATATAAGGTACCATAAAATAGCAAATATTTGTGCTATTTCTATCATGAAAAAGTTGTGGTTTTTATAACTTACATTTTTTCCAAAATTTTCTAAGAAAGAAAAGGAAATTAACATTAGTGTGCTTATCATTTGAAAATGTAATAAGCCTGCATGAATCTAAGAAAGCAGTATAAGATGCATATGTGCCATTATTTTCTGCAGCACCATTTCAGAACTCAAATTGCCATTGTGCTCAGTCAGGTTGGTCAAATCATGTAACAGCCCAGGGTAGCAGGAAATGATGATTTTGCCCTTCCGGACAGTGACAAAATATACCCACTGGTTCTTGTGATGCTAAGTATAAAACTGAAACACCTTGTTATAAATTTAAATTATATGTTAGCCCACACAAGAGTGCTGATGCAGCCAGCCAAGCCCTGAATGGCCACTCATACCTTTCCCCTTGATGTCCATGGTGCTGAACCTGCTGGAAGCACACTTCACCAGAGAAGGAACGGCTGCCCACCTGCAAGGTCAAACACTGGTTTCCAAACTTGACATTTCCATGCACACCACTAACCAGCCCTTCTCTTTCCTTTTCAAGTCCTCTATTTTTGTCATCAAGATTACCTCCCAAAATGTCATACAACAAATGCTGCTATTTCTCATTCATTTTCAGGAGGATATCCAGGGTATAAGTAAAAGGTTTTGATTAGTTATGCAGAAAGGAAATGATGGATATCATAAAGGTACACTCAGGAGATCACTGCGGGTTGGGGGATTTGCAGAACCACTGAAGTCATGCACTTGAAAACTACAGTTATTCCTTTGCATTTCTTAACTAGATAACAGTGCATTACACATGAGAAAAAGTCACTTGTATTATCTGTTACACATTTGTCTTTCAAAAGTGATCAGCAAATTGTTTTAAAATGTAAGCATTAAATAATATAAACTATAAAATGAAGGTGATAAGTAGAATGCTACAATCTCTGATGTAAATTGGAAGTCTCCCTTGCATATTTCATTGTATATTCTAATTGGTCTTCTTTAAAATAAAAGAAAATCTGTTGCTACCTCATTTAATAATGTGAATAATTATCTCTTCCTTTTTTTGTCTTTCACATCTAGACAAAATTGCATTAGTAGCCTCAGAACACAGTTTATTAAAGAGGCATGGTGAAGCTATACACTAATGTACAAAAGTAGTGGAACTTTTGTCAAGTTATACTTTGGAAAGTTCTTTGAATCAAGGGGAATTGGGAGGGATCTGAAGAAGGCTGGGAAGTAAACCACTTTTCACATGTAAACTTGTGCCAATATCTAAGACACACAAATGTAAACATCAACCTCAGAAAGTTTGTTTTTAGCATGGACCACAGTAGTTTATAAAGACACACACACACCATGAACACACAAACTCACAAACTGCTAGTAGAGAATAGAGAAAACAGAACTATAGACACTCACTTCCTCCATTGTCAAGGCTAGAAATGGATAAACTGGAATTACCTTGTAATCAGTCTTCCATCTCTGACCCATTACTCTGGGATGAGATGAAAAATTAAATAAATAAATAAAACCATGTCTGTTGGACTCAAAATTTCTATGCACTGCTAAGAGATTTTTAAATAATGTGAGTATGTTGAATAAGAATGCAACTGATGATGACTTTAATAATTACATCCGTGTATCTAAAGTACCTTGTGACTCTTAATGTCATTCTGTCTCTGGAACAACAGATTGATAAAGGAAAGAAGTTAAAACAGTTTCTCACTGTGGCCTTTCATTACTTCAATGTATTAACTATATATATATATATATATATATATATATATATATATATATATACAATAATATGAAAAACTCCTAAGCAATCTTACAACTCTGCAAAATAGTTATCTAGTCCCCTTAGTTTAACTGCTGCTAAATTTTGAATGATGCATACTAAGTGTGGTGATTCATGAATTCTAAATCTAAAGCAGCCAAGATTCAAAACATTTTACTATATATCTGCTCTGTTTCCTCTAGGATGTATGCCTGAATTATTAAGAATGCAAATCAGGTTGGAAAAATGATATTCCATTCTCCTTCAACAAGCTTAAGGGTAAGAAAATCTGCCAAAAGAACTGACATTGGCAACTATTCTTGAAATGTGAAGGTTTTTCAGCTTGTGTAGAAAGGCAGGATAAGAGCAATCTATGAAAACCTGAGTTTTGTATTCACTGGAGGAAGTCAGTGTATTGATTTTGAAATATAAGTTCCTCAGTGAAATTTATTGTGTGTCCCTTACTCCTTTGCCCTCTATGTTTCCTGTGAGTGGGATAAGCAACATGTAAACAGTGAAAATGCACATTTTATGCAAAATATAATGTTTGTCATGTGTACTGTTCTCCACAGGCAACCACTCTTACCTTTCCAGTTGGATGCGTTCTTTCTCTTTATCCAACTATGTACTTAAATTAAGACAACATAGAAATTCACAACAAATGACTTTTTTTACTTTTTCCAAAAAAGTTCCATTTGTTTACCATTTTCAGTATGAAAAATTGTGAATAAATACAGAGTCAATTACTGACTTCGGTCACATAGCTGGTAAATAAAGTTTTAGAGTTTTCCTAAAACTCATAAAAATATTAAGTAAGTTTGCCTTTCTTATTAATGGCAATTCTAATTCTTAACTAAGTGAGACTAAATTTGTTTTCATTCCTAGTTAGGGGGAAAAAACATATGTTGTATTTATATTCATTTTGTTGTTTTTCATTATCTTTGGAAGTGTTTCATGTTTCTATGTAGCATATGACAAAATGAATATATACATTGAAATGTATTTGCTTCAAATACTGTAGGGGCAATAAACAGATAAAATAAATTAACATTTTAAGTATATTCAAAATAAATGTATCAAAGTATATTTTAAATTATTTGGGTAATTAATTATCGCTAATCATGTGAGACATGTCAATAATTAAAATTCTTTTGTTTGTGGATTTTAAAATTTCAAATATTTAACATGAAGAGCTTCTACCGGATGCATAAATATATTTTTTTTTCAATATATTGTTCAAAAAATACAACAATTCAATAGTATCTATGCTGGATCATTGAAAGCCACTGTATTCATGTTAAGTAACATGTAATATGAATTTACACCCTATTACTTCACAGTGGTTTCATTCGTATCAAGATGTAAGTTTCATCCTGGTGCTCATAGTCAAAGCTTGACTTGCAGACAAGTGTGGAGATCATCAATTTCTGTAAGCAGAGAGGAGCTGTTGGGGCAGTCTGGAGCGATCAGAGCCCTTAGCAGGTCAATGTGCTGCCCTATACTCACCTCCACTCAATAGCAGGTTGAAATCTTAACACTGCGCAAAGCCATACTTGGATGGACACATTGCTTACCAGGCCTTACTCCACTGCTAATTTTTTACATAAACTGAGTTAATTTTGATTGGAAAGTAGGGTATTTTATACAGAAGTATTGCTGCTTTAAGTACAAGCCTGCTTACCTTTCACCATTCAATATGTCTTATCTAGGATTTTTCAGATATAACTCTACAGGTTTAAGAAATTGTTTTTATTATTTGCTGATTAAATGTAATGTCTTTTCAGCGAAATGTGTATATTTATAGTTAGACATTAATACAGTGATAAAAGTTTAGCCAAGACATTTTTAATTTACAGTTGACACAGAGGTAGAAAATTGACATTTAGAAATGAGAGTTTACTCCCTATTGAAATGATCTATTGTCCAAATCAATTAAAATACAAAATGATGATCTATTTTTCAGCTGAGGAAATGAAAAGTTTTAAGAAAATGAGGAAGACTTCCAAAGATAGGCAGATGATAGAATTTTGGTGAATATTTGTTATAAGAAATTTAACGGTATTTAAACTTTCATTAAAAAAAATCTAGCACAAACAGAATTGTTCCCAAGGTTGTAAGTAACTATGATTATACTATAAGGATTTCCTAGAAAAGTAGAATCAAGAAGACACATATTCATCCCAAACACATATTTCCTGAATATATAAATGTAAACATAAATGCAAATGATGTATCTCCAGGAAATTTAAATATATATATATATATTCATTCTTTGAATATATTTCTGCAAGATGATAATTATGTCAGCTTAGAAATTCAGAGTGACTAGTGTCCACAAATGCTGTCTGTGTGATGGAGACACAGAATATCCAGTAGCTGTTCTGTGCTAGAATTTTTAATTCACAGAATAAGAGGGATTAAAAAGCAACACTACCCCAATATCAAAAACTGGGGACCTACCTGAGAGTTGTTGGTGTGAGGCTGAGTTGGGATGCTGAGGAAACTGGAGCCTCACTACACAACTACACACTGGTTCTTTCAGCCCTTTTATTCCACCTGACTTTTTATCCCATTAGTGGATGCCATCCTCAGTCACTGCAGGCCCTCCCTTGTCCAGGTTGGTGAGCTGCATGCCAATCATATCTGAAACACGTGACAGGCAGATCCAGCAGTAGCCTTGATAATCTGCTAGATATTGCTTATTGCAGTCAAGCAGACATGTCATGATAGGAAGCCACAGTTCATCCCAGGTTGATTTCACAACCGAGCACTTCTTAAGCAACATACTTATATGATTTGAAAATACAGATAATAATAAGAGTATCATTCCACCTCACATATTTAAGCTACTCTGCATGGCAGTAAGAATGTACTCATTCCTCCTCCAAATTTGGATGCAAACTTCTTTCTCATGCTTTGCACACTTCTCTTGACATTGCCTAAATTATAAAATGTAGATTTAATAATATTTAGTTATTATCACATTATATAGTACAACAAAAATTCCCCCAAAGTTTACATACATTTTCAAGAACCATAATGCTCAATGGTACCATTCCCATTTTCAACCACTGGTTCCTGTACCCAGAAAGGGCTATGGGAGTGGTTCAAGATGTTAGATACTGATTAAGAGCTTATGCAGACACATGTATAACTTTGCTGGGGCTTGCAACTTATTGCTATAGCAATCCAGCTGCACCTGGATGGTGGGGGACATGTCAGGACCAGTGAATCCCATGAGCACAAGCCCACTGTCATTCTTCCTTTATCCTTCACAGGCATTCTATGTTCTTAAGCAATGCTGTGTGGAAGGGAAGGAAAAGTGACTTGTGGAATAAGTGTCTATTTCAGTAAGAACAAAGAAGTGCCATTACCATGAAGAAAGTACTGAAATACATTCATATGTTAAATATGGTGCAGGCTTAACATCATGGGAAATGGCATCATACCAGTGCTTAAAGTTGGTCCTCTTTTCCTGAAAAGGTTGGACACTCAGCAGTGGCTGTAGCCAGTCAGCATTGGGGAGTGAAAGTCAATGTTCCTGAGCCCATTCATAACTTTCATCTCTGTCACCATGACCACTTTGTACATGAGCCCATTTGAGCAATGCTAGGACTGTATGAATAAGATGGTTGACTGCTATTAGCAGAATGGGACTTTCTCTATATTCTTACTACATTCTTTTTCTTCTGAGGACTCTTAGCAGGGTTATTTAAGCATGAAACAAACATTTTGTAATTCTTTTTTAATTAAAGAAAAATAACAAAACAGAGGGACGGTAGAAAGAAATCACTAGTTGATAATTACATATTGTCCTCTTAGAAGTAGTTGTTCAAGTTACAAAAGTAAAGCATACAAACTGGACATTCAAACAGTGAGACTGCTAACAATTCTGTTCACCTATCCAACAAAAACTTAGTAATATGATTATTAATCCTACACACTTAAACATGCATGCAGTTATATCTTTTAGAACACTTTCTTTTCCTTTCTTTTTTACAATAACAATAACATACTTTGAGTTTTATTACTCCTATGTTTCCTATTACTTTTACAAAATATATAAAGAATTGAAAAACATTAAGCCCCCCAAATTCAAAGACCCTCTCCAAAATGGGCATCTGTTCTCAGATGAAGATATACAAATGGCAAATAAATACATGTAATTATTTTACAATATGGAGATGTCTATCCAAATAGCTCATTGCCAAATTTCTCTGTCTCTAATTTTCTATGTTGTTTAAAGATTCTTACCTTCCAGCAAGACAGCTGACTACATACAGGCACTGAATTACTATATAGATGCACACTTTTACAACTGCACATCTGCTCATATTTTCTTTCAAGCGACATGCATGACAGATACAAGCCCCAAGGTTCTCTACATTCTGAAAATTTATCTTCAAGATTGTTTCACTCTTTTCCCCCTAGAAATTAGTTGTAGTGTTACAACTGTGCAGCAGTAGGTGGAGCCTGTGTACTGTGCCAGCCATCTGTACACTTGGTTCTCTCTCCACTAACACATCACATGGTACAATTTATGAGACCACAGGTGCATGCTGGGGGATAGAAGTCAGTAAAACTAGATGATTGGTGACATTAAGCAACTTTGAAACTTTTCAAACCCAGTATATGCAACATGAATTTAATGATGGAGTGGTTTACATGTTAGCCTTTATGGTTAAATGCATCAGACAGAACCCAGTTCTTGATGAGCACTTTAAACTGCCTGATACATAGTGTCCTGTTACACATTGTATGATGCTCAATTTCCACTAAGTGCTCAGTGTCCACTAAGACCCAGTACTAGTGAAGGAGCTACTTCTCAAGGAGTGCTGTTGTCAGCAGATGATGGCAGAGCTTTCCTCCCAAATCCAAACATAAAACCTAAAATTTTGTTTTGTAAAATTATGGAATATTTTATATGTATTCTCATTTACAATGTATTTTAGCAGTTCAAACGACTGACATCAAGACTGTCTTTATTTCATTAGAAGCTCAAATTACATGTTTGTATGTTAAGCTTTAGCTGTCTAGAGACTATTACTTGAAAACAAACTTATGATAAAAAAAAACTGTACTTAGTTCCTCAAAAGTAGTGTAACAACCATTAAGGTCTTATTTATATCAATGGATCAATCATTTTCTAGAAAAAGATACATTTATATATTTGAATTATCTATTTCTATGTTTTTAAGGTGAGTTTATGTAATTGTCACAAAATAATTTATTTCTGACTGCAGTGAATATGTTAGGGCATGGTTTGTAAAAATTCCAGATTCATTTACATTACATTTTACCTGTGAATCACCCATTCCAAACTGCTAACACTGTAGAATAATCACAAAAAGAGGTAGGTCTTTTATGCCTTTGCAAATACAGCCTTTCTGCAGTGGAATAGCAAATAATATATAAAATGTGTTCAGAATGTTCTTTATATCTTAATGAAAAAAACCGTGCAAATTGATCTAATTATTAACTACAAACAAAACAAATCTACCAAAAAATAAAAATACATACAAAAAATAGTAGTTTAAACAACCATGACTAATTTCTGTTTCTTCTAAATTAAAGAAAGATGGGACTTGGTCTAAAGACACCTGCAGATTTTCTCCCAGAATTGTCTGATAGTTGACAGTGTCTGTCAGCTCTTACCACCAGTACAAAGTGGGTTGCTCAGAAAAAAGGAAGGAGTGTTTCAAAGAAAAAAAGTAATTGGGCAGAAACTCTACTATATTGTATGACTTGGCATTGAAATTCATCTATAATCCTTCCCATCTTGGTCAATAGCATAACCATATCCAAGAACGAGTACAGATAAAAGATTGCAATGGAGTGGTGTCAACATCACCTTTAGGTGAAAGATGCTGTTGTGTTCATTTTAGACAACATGTCCTGCAATGGTCACCATTTTCTTTTGTTGTAATATTTATATCTGAAATTTTTCATCAAACAATCTTTGATGTGTACCCCAGAACTATTTTTTTTTTACTCAACCTATTGTGCATTTCTTCATATTCTACTTCAAGATGTGGTAACTTGTGACAGATTTTACCTTTGAACCACCCAAAAACACATTTATTGTAAGTATGAACACAGGCCCTCTAAAGGAAGGAATAATAAATAATTGTGCTTTTTTTTCTTTTCAGATCTAGATGAAGGAATCAACCAACATAGAAATCATTTTGATCCTTGCAAGCCAAAAGACAGAAATAAAAATAATAGCACACAGTTACAGAATTACTTCACTTAAAGGTTAACTTTTTAAATTTTTATTCACTATTTTAGCTCATGGTTTTCTGATAAAGAAAGCAGAATACCACGTGAAGCTAGAATGTATTTCACATCACAGGCTTCCAGGTGACCCAAGGAGCATAGAAAAGCATTTCTGCTGAGTTTGCAGAGGGGCTTAAATAGAAGATGAGTGCAGCACCATAGGCATACCTACCTTTTTCGGCATTCTAGGAGAACGGTTTGAATTTTTCTCCAGTAAAGACTGAGAAGATTTTCTTGTAAGTTGGTGGAATGATGAAGAACAGCATAAAAAGTGCTCTGAGATTTGGAGTCCAGATGCCACAGTATAGCACAGAGGGATGAGAAGGGGATACCATGATCCAGAGAAGAACTGAAGTGAGAATTGGAGCCAGTGGAGAGGCAAAAATGAAGAGACTATTTTTTCTTAGCTTGTTTTTAAGTCTTTTCCCCAGAGGGTAAAATTGCCATATTGACTGAATATCAATCATGTACAATTTTCTGATTTTTTAAAGATTTTATTGCACAACTACAAACTTTGTTCATGTAGTTAAGGGTGACAAATTAATAATTACCACCATTTTCAAGGCTTTGCTTGATGCCACTGTTATTACTGGGTCTATAACTTTAGCCAACTAGACATAGTTATTCTAATCAGTTGTTCTTCCTCATATGCCAACATCATGATTGTCTCATTGTCATCCAAATTTATTCCCTAAAATAGTAACAGTGGAAGTAACAAAGTAGATGAGTGAGGATCTAGAATAAAAAAAAATTAGAAATAATTTCTCAGATACCTAGAGAAATTATGATCATAGTGAAGGACATGTGTAGTAAATCTAGAATGAATATATATATATATATAGAGAGAGAGAGAAAGAGAGAGAGAAAGAAAGAGAGAGAGAGAGAGAATCATGACTGTCCAAGATAGGAGGAAATGGAACCCATGAAAGTTTCAAATAGATGTCTAGGAGAGCTAAAGTTCTATTGAAATTATATGCAGTAAAATGATCCATAATGAAAAGAGAATATCATATCCAGAAGACAGGCTTGTGGTTAGGATCATGAAAAGAAAGATTTCTTCAAAATAGCAAGGGTCTATGAAAAATAAATCCAACAGATGCTAGATAATATCAACAAAAGTAACATAAATTTGATTACTGTCAATGAAATAGGAGAGAGCCCAAACAACATGAAAAACCTATGCACAGAAGTAATGGTAGAAAATTTCCCAAGAATGGAAAAGTAATGTGTCAAAAAGGTAAATGAGGTATATAGAACTCCAATTATTCATCATCACAAAAAATCTACACCAAAGCATTTAACAGTCAAGATCCCAGAAACTCATCGTAAGAACAGAATATTTAAAAGCTATTAAAGGGAAAGGAAGTAACAAAAACACACCCAAGGAGACCTCAGAGTGAAGTAGTTCAAGTTCTAAAGCAGAATACATCCAACCCAATTTGATGTATTCACTTGAGAAAATATCACTCAAGATTGAGGGAAAAATAAGATGCTTCTATGACAAAGACGTCAAAAACTCATTACCACCAAACCAGTACTCCAAAATTTTCTGAAGGAGATTTTAGAGGACATAATGAAGACTACAACACAATGAACCCTAACAGAACGAATCAACCAGGCAAATTGTGGTGGATTAACTAATGGTCAAGTTGTAACGCCTAGCTTCACTCAATCAGTATGGCCCTGGGTGTGGAAGGCCCACCTGAGGATTGTCGCTAGGCAACATAAAAGTACCACTGAGGGGAATATGGGTGCCATTGATTTTACAGGAGAAGCTCATCATGGTGGCTTTCCTGATATGCACTCAAATACTCCTTTGCTCTGAGGAGCTCAAGGACTCGTTGAGGATGGCTATGGTTCTCTTCATGGGGGGTCTGACCCTTACTTTAAGCATTGCTTCTTGGCTACAGTGAAGTTCCCTCATTGCTGGCATAGATTGACCATCCCCTTGGCACAGAATTTCTCAGTAACTGTTATTGATATACACTTTAATGAGACATGTTTGTAGGCACTAGGCCTCCAGTTGGACTCTTGGAAGACACTGCCATTGGCTTTAGGTGTTATCTGAACTAGTGTAGGATATTGCCATGGGATTCATGCCCTAAGCCATATTTTTTGAGTCAGTAGTGCATGGATAGCATGTTTGTTCTTTTATGTAGTTTATACCCTGGGTGAATATTATACAAAAACACCATAAAATATACATCCTTTGTTAAATCTATTCCCTTGAAAACCCTGACTGCAACAAAATTGGTACCTGGAGAGTGTGGTCATTGCTGTGATGTCTGGTCATGGGAATAGAGCCTTGAGAATTGACTTTGGAAAGTTTTAAGGGACTGGCCATATCCGCTAAACTATATGGGAAAGCCTGTAAAATCAAAGTACTAACAGAAATGCTGCTGGACAAGATGAGACTCAGAAGTCTTCTTTTAGGAATGACCACATTGGCTGCTGGATTCCAAGTGGTGTATATGTGCTTTGTGTATGGAGTTATTGTCTGAGTGGCAGAAATATTTCAATGCTATCTCTTTGGGGATAGTGGTATGGTAACTGTTGAATGCTTTTGACAAGATCGATGTTTGAAATTAAATGTGAAGACTCAGCAGATGGACTTGAAGCATTTGATCAGAAGAAAGTCTCCAGTGGAGCTGTGGATTGCAAGGATGGAACAGAGCAGGGCATGGTTGACAAGAAGGAACCAGACAATAAAAAGAAATGACCTGGAGCCTTTTACCACAAGTGAAGAATGAGTTTGAATTGCAGGAGATCCCTTACAGTGTTTCTTAGTGTTGCTATGCCCTGTTGTTTAAGGTTAATGGAAAGCAAGGATACTGACAGTAATCCCTCTTAATATGACTTCAATGTAGTTTTTAGGTAAAAGATTGTATGTGATTATATAGTCAAGATGTTGTCATTTTAACCTTGAATTTTGAGCTCCCTGTGAATATTTTCTTTCAGCAAAGAAATGAGTGCAGTAAGAATTATATATATGCAATTGTTTTAATTAATCTGAATCTGAATAGATCGTGGCATGTTAACTTTTCACAAATCCAACACTGCAGACTATGGCTTAAAGAAATGTATCTGGTTATCCAGTTGACCAGGCATGGAGTACAGTGGATTAACTAATGGTTACCTTGTAAAACACAGCTTTCCTGAATGCATGTGGATTTGGTGTGGAACAACTTAAATGTTGTTGCCAACAACATAAAAGGAAATGAAGGGCATGATGGTGTGCTCTGTTAATTCTCCTGGAGAAGTTTGTCACACTGGTTTTCCTGATATAAACTGTTCTCATGGTTGGAGTATCACAGGTTCTCATTCTTGCTGAGGATGGCTCTGATTCTCTTCAGGAGAGCTCTGCTCTTACTTTGAGCATCATTTCTTTGCTCCAAGGCAGATCACTCCACTTGCTGGAACAGAACCTCCATGCCACTAGCTCAGGTTTTCTAGCTAACATTTCTGAAGTCTAGGCCTTTCCTGGACAGATTCTTGCTACAAAGTGAGCTCAAGCCCAGCCTGAACTGCATAGTGAGATCTTGTCTCAAGAAGACAAAAAGATAAAAAGAAGGAAGGAAGGAAGGAAGGAAGGAAGGAAGGAAGGAAGGAAGGAAGGAAAAGAGAGAGAGAGAGAGAGAGAGAGAGAGAGAGAAAGAAGAAAGCTGCACCAGATTTTTAATCAATGGACTTAGTAGACATCTAGAATGTTGTGCATCATATTATTTCCATCTGCACAAGAGAATTTTTGCAAAACAAATCACATACTAGCTCAGAACATAAGTAAATGCAAAGAAATTGAAAGTATTTCTTGAGTGATTACTAGATTACAGTGCAATGTAATTTGAAATGAGTGGCAAAAGAATCCAAAGAAACCACAAAACATATGGAAAATAAATAACATACCACTGAACAATCAATGGGTCACCAATGACCCTAAAGAAGAAATTAGACACTTTCTATAATTGAATGATAGTGCCCAAACAGTGTACCTGAATTTATGAGGTATAATGAAAGCAGTCCTATGAGAGGAATTTACAGCAGAGAATTGCCATATCACAAAAACAGAAAAACTCAAATAACCTAATAGTGCACCACAAGCCTCTAGAAAATAAAGAGACAGTTAAGCCCAATCCTCATCCAAGGAGAAAATTGTGTTGATCAAAGCAGAAAATAATGCAGTGGAGTAAAAGAAAATGATACAAAAATCAATGATTTAAAGAGCTAGTTTTTGAGAGATTAAATAAAGTTCACACTTAGCCAAACATCAAAAGAAAGAGAGAAGAAAGAAAGAAGAAAGAAACAAAGAGAAAGAAAAGAAAGAAAGAGAAAGTAAACAAATGAAAGACTCAATTCCATACAAATAGGAATAAAAACTGTAAAATCACAACAAATCTTACAAAAATGCAGAGGATCTTCAGTACCTACTTTGGAACTCTGTACCTTAGAAAGATGCAAAATGCAGATGAAATGGACAGATTCCTAGATATATGTCTATTATGAATGATGATCAAGAAAATATAAAAAATACTAATTGCCTAATATCAATCAATGAAATTGAAGTTGTAAATAAAATTCTACCAACATAGGATAGCCCAGATGCTGACAGATTCAGTCATGAGTCTACAAGAGGTTTAATGAAGATCTAATGCTACCACTCCAATCCATCCCTACACAGGGAAAAGAAAATATTTAGTAGCTGAATGTAAGATGGAGTCAGAACTTGACGAGACTGGATTTTTAGAGCTGGAGTGATAAGGAGACCTTCCAACAGGATGTTAAAGTGATGGGAGTGCAGTGGAACATGGTTGAAGGTAGGGGTTAGAGGAGTCTGAAAATAATCCATGTTAGTGTCTTACTTTTTAATGGTTTATGAAATTTACACTGTTAAGGCTCATGGCAGTTATAACAGAACTTGTATCATCTGTGGAAACACTGGAAATTTAAAACATAGAACTTGACTTGTTTCCCTGACCAGTTGTGAAATTTCTTTCTTCCTTTTATCATAACTGTAATGATTAATCTTAATCTAACACCTATACTAGCAATATGATGAATGCTAGTTCCCTGTGATTCTAAAGTAAACTCCTGTTTGCCTTAAGTGTAAGATTTGTTTCTATTTTTTGTCACAGTTTCATAAGTAATTTTTTATTGTAGTGGCATACTATTTCTTGGTTTTTTTGTTAATAGAAGTGTACAGTTTGGCAAATTGACTTTTAAAGTGTTGTCTATGCTAAACAATAATTTTTTTGTTTAATATGAGACCCTATAACCATTATACACACAAATGTACCTTCAAAACTCATAAATACAAATTATCATTAGAAAGAAGGAATCATAAAATACAATCTCAGACATACAAGAAATGGATATGGAATTAGCAGATGACATCACTGGAATCTTGGCATGTTAGGTACATAAACATATTATAAATCTTTTGGAAATCAATCAGTCAGTGGTGGAGTATGTTACAAAAAGCAAACAAATGAGTCTTTTCATCAGATGACTGCAAAGATTGAAGTCCCGACCGGACTGCGTAGTTCACTTTACGTGTCATAACAGGATCAAAATAGCTATGAAAATAAAACAGTGTTTTAGTAACAATATAATTGATATTTGCATATGGTTTATACATTAAATTGATAAGTTGAGACTTAGGAAATAAAGAAAATGTTAAACTTCAGCCAAGGTATAATTTTTCATCTCACCTGTCAGTGTATAGTAATGCTACTAGTCACCTGAAAGTTAGAAGCATAGCATATGTGCTGCCTTTCTGACATGCAAGTGGCCACAGATAAGTATATTCCCCCAGAGACATACTTTATACAGAAAGGTTAACATCCAAAAGGTGCTACTTGAATATAGACATGACTCTGACCAAGGACTTTGCAAAGGCTCCTTTCCATTCATTCTTTAAAGAACTAGTACATTTCCTGCCACTTTTGCTAATGTTTGCTTTGCATTTCATTTCATCTGACAATTTAGCATTTACTTTTTGTTTCTTTGAACTGAATCTATTTTGCATATTATACCTGCTTGAAGATTATAGAGATGCTGAGTTCTGCACTTGGTTAAGATGTTGACACTCAAATTATGATTGAGGAAAAGTGTTGGAGTCATTCATTACATCCAGGAAAAATGTTCAAATGGATAAGAGAAGCAAATGCTTTCCCTGGAGTTACATCTAGTGAGTTTTGTTGGATAACAATGTGCATTAGGAGGCTTATGGCAGTAGCCTGTCACTGCCTGGTTTGTGCTATGGGATGGGGTGAGATGGTGCCTCAGGAAAGTGCTGCACATTCAAGAGAGAGAATGGAGCATCCCTGTGCTCTCTGTTGGCCTCTGTGAGCTGGGAGACCCTCAGATCCCAGGGCCTCAGTAACACTGCTCTGCCTCTGAAGTTGTCAGCTCGTTTTCACAGCTATGTGGTAGGAATTAGTGATCACTGCAGACCCTGATCTACTGAGCTTTCTCCTACAGAGAAAGAATATCTTTTGTGAATTATGATGCACATGTGTTTATATTTTATCTGTCTTTTTTCTTTTTTTAACTTTTGGGGCTTGAACTCTTAAGATTTACTGAACAGTATTAAGTGATATCCACCATAACAAATACAATGTGGGGGAAAACCCCCCACATAAACCCAAGCATCAAAGAACAAATCAGTGAGCTCTGGAAGCTGGATCATAACAAAGAAAATGTAATTGAAATTAAGGAGTTCCATTTCTATGATCTTTGGCTAGAGTTAGAGTTAGGGTTAGGGTAGGGTTAGGGTTAGTGTTTCTCTTGATGGAAGCCATTCTTTTTGGAATTGATTTTGGTTTCAGTAGGGCATAAGGTCACAAGAACAGAAGGCAAATGTATCACTAGTACATCCTGGAAGATAATGGTCAGTGGTACCATTCCTATATTCACCCTTTGACCAAAATACCATGAAACCTGGTTGTGGGTGAGGAATAGATACTGATTGATAACTTTTTCACCCCTATGTGTAATGTTTCCCAGACTTGCAGGACATTTCTACCTGGAAACACTGAGATTATGTCTTCGAAACACCTTTTTTGTGATTCAATCAATGCACTTGCATGTAGGTAATGGAAATTATGTTAGGACAAGTTACTTCCATGCATACATTGCCGTGCTTTGGCTTCAACAGCATTCTTCACCAGTAGGCAATACTACGTGGGAGAATATACTGTAATGGAGGTAGGGAAAGCTACAAGCTCATGGATGTTAGATTTGCAAAGAGTTTTTTGTTTGTTTGTTTTTTGTTTTGTTTTTTTTTGCATTTAAGGCAGATTCACACTGAGAATAAGTGTCTATTCTAAAAAGGACAAATGGCTGGTGCTTGCATGATAAAAGCGCTAAGACATAATCACCCTACCTCCAGGATGCAGACTGATCACATGGAAAGTGGTGTCATAAATGATCCTCAATACTGACCTTGGTTGCTGGTAAGATGGGCACTCAGCCGTGATTTCAGACAGGTCAGAACTGGGAAGAGTACAACAGTGTTTCTCAACCTTCGCTTCTGCCACTGTGACCTCTTTGTTCATGAGCACGTTGAGCTGTGATAGAACTGGCTGAAGAATGTGGCTTACTGAATCCACAAAATGAGGCTTTCTCTATTGTGCTCACTAACGACCTGTTCTTCAGACATTACATTGTCATGGACACATACATATGACTTAAATATTAAGCATATTCCATCTTCATGGAGGCGTCATTCCATAGATTCTGCCCCCAATGTCTTTGTCTCCAGCTTTCCAGTAGTGTTTCTTTCAAACTGCTGACCTTTGGCCACACAGTACTTGTATCCAATGCTTTGCTCTGTAGAGAGGCATCTACACAGTCATACATCTGGACTTTTTTCTTACAAGCAATGTGTATGTGAAGTTCATTGCTCAAAATTGTATCCACTGTGAAGGTTTGCCTGCACCACTTTCCTTGCTTTATGACCTTCAATGAAACTGCGGTGCTCCAGCTGTCCACCCTTAGATGAGGCTCATGGAATGTGTAGAATCACATACACACTTGGACTTCACCACTTTTCCTCTATCAGCAGAGCACAGGGTGCAGATTATGAGGCCACAGAACTGCGACATTAGGACCACTGACTTGTGACTGACTTTAACTTCTGAAAGCATTGAAGCCCAATCACATATATGCCATTATAACTTAATGATGGTGTGTGGTTGTGGACATTGGACTTTATTGCTGTGTGCATCAGACAGAACTCAGTTCATGATGGACAGTTTAAGTTGCATGAAACATAGCATCCTGTTATGTAGTGCTCAGTTTCCACTAAAAACCAGTAGTGACCAAGTTGTTGTTTCTCAAGGAGAGAACTTGTCAGCAGTGAATGGCAGAATCTTGCTCCCAAATACAAATCCTACAATACTGTTTTGTAATATGTATTCTGCTATGCAATGTATTTCAGTAGTGTTCACAGGGGTGACATGGAAACATTTTGGCATAAGTTTCAAGCCACAATTATAAGCATGTATTATAAGCCTTATCGTTTTAGAAAAAATAGTTATGTGAATTTAAACTTTATGGTTTTCAATGAAAAATTGTGCTTACTTTTCAAAACAGATATAGGTCTTTATTATGGAGTTATGTAAACATGTATATAAGTTGTTCAAGAGCAGAAATATTAAAGTGTGTTTAATAATATATTTCTGGCTGCTAAAGCTGTAACTGTGAGATTGTGGCAAAGTACTTATTTTATTCCAAACTGCAGTGAAAAGCGTAGGTCATAGATTGTGAAATTCCTGACTCATCTGTATTACCATTTATAGTAACCATGAAATCAAAGAAGCCAAGTACTCATTTCTAACAACAGTCTTTTTGCTCCAAACTGATCTGATATTGCATTCAGTGTGTTCAGAAGATTCTTTGAATCTTAAATAAAAAACACTTTAGTCAAACGATTAATTGCTACCCAATAAAACAAGAATCAAAGAGCTAAACACTAAAATTTCATCATTTAAAACAGTAATTAATTTGCTAGCCTCTCTCGTGGCTCTTTCTTGGGGTGTTTCACGTAAATCACCACTGAATGGTGTCAAAGATGCCTGCACATTTCCAACCAGCCTTGTCTGGGAGTTGATAATGTCTGTTGCCTGGAACTTCAGGAGGGTCTGACTGCCCCAGGGACTGGAAAGAAGGTACTAAGGCAACAAAACCCAGAAAATTACCCAGAAACTTCGCTCTGTTTTATGACCTGACCCTGAAAGCTACGCAGTGTCCTTTCCTAAATGTTAACCAGCATGGCCATGTTCATAAGTAGAATAAATCAAAACTCTCAGATCAAGTGGTTTCAGTGTCATATTGTAAGAGAAGACATGGGATAAAAGGGTCTGTGCAAGATCTCTGTGTTCTCTTGCTATTCAGGTCATCATCTAAATTGGCCTGCAAATGACCTTTAGTATGTACCTACTAATTAATGCTTTTTGTTAAAACAAAAGCAGTTTTCTTATATTCTACTTTAGAAGGTGCTGGTCTGTGATTAATTACACTATTAGATTCAAAAATACTATTTTTGCATCCATTTTTTTGGTAATATTACATGCAAGCCTTCCAAAGGAAAGAATATCAAATTATTGTTTGTTTTTTTCAGACTCTAGATAAGGGGACAACCAATGTATTCTTTATCTATGTAATAAACATTTTGTACATTTTCAGACAAAAAGACAAAAATAAAAAATTTTACATGCATGGCATATCTAAAAGCATACATTGACTTATAGTACAATTGTCTTATATATGTTCTTTGGCCCAATACTCTGGGTTTTTTATCTGTTGAGACAATTTTAATGACTTTGTAAAGATTTATAAGATAATGAATCTGATTATGGACAAAGAAAAATTGGTAGAGGAAGGGGGGAAGAGTAGAATTGGAATGTGTCAATACATAAACCAAATCCCTACAGGAACTGCTGGGATTACAGATTTACCCCAACATGTCTGGTTCAAATTTATTTAAAAATGAAAGTTACCACTTTTATTCAGCACTTTGAATACATCATTGGTTTTAGCATCCAAAATTTTAAATTAAAAGTCAAATTTTAGCTAATCATACTCTCCTGTACTTGAGGTATTTTTTCTCCTTTAAGAAATGTTTATTTTTTTCTTTTCATTATAACGTTTTTACACATTTTTCTGCTTATATATTCTTCCCCAACTTCATTGAGTTTATATTTATATATAATTATGATTATTTTCATAAATTTGATAATATTTAACATTTATTTATATTGAAACATTTGCCATTTTCTGTTCAAAGCTAAACGTTATATTATTAGGGTTGCATTATATTATTAGGATTTTTTATATTGTTAAGATATCTATAGGTATCCTTATATATACACTATTACTGTTTACACATTAGTGTTGTGATCAGCAAATATGTAAGGTAAACAGTTAAAATAATTAAAAGTTAATTCATCTATATAATGCTATGATTGTATAATCATAAATAGTGAGATTGATAACATGGGCTTAATTCCATACTTAGAATTATAATATTGTGCTGGTTCAGATATAAGGTTTCCAAGCAACAAGGAGACAAACACATAGTAGACAATTTCCATGGGGACAAATATCAATGGTTTAATCTCTAGTGTGATATTAGGGTTATCATCCAGACTAAATCTACTGAATAGCTAAAAAAGAAATAAATGTTTGTTGATACTTGTGCAATGTTCCTAACTGGTATAAGGGAAAGTTTTATTTATTAATTCTACAATGTGTGGTTAGTGCTGTTGAATATTGGAAGGGTACACTTTTAGTTGTTAAAGATCTTTGATAATATAGTCTTAGCAGGTAGAAGAAAATGCTAACAGCAGAAAATATTTGTTTTATGAAAAGCAAAAATAAACATAAAAATGTGTAGTTGTGATTCCCAAAATCAATAAAATAAGTATGATGCCTACAAAGTTGAGCAAGAGAAAAACATGGGAGGGACAAGGTGGTTGTTGATCAGGATGATGGGAATATTGTTGGTGCTATAGACTCTGGGAAGCAAAAGATGTGATGTCAAGGAAATTCCTGACAATCATCTCAAGTACATAAATTCTTTAACTTTTTATCTCAAATTCAACTGTTTTCATAAGTGAGAGTTTTACCACAACCACATGATATTTTCATTTTAGTAACAAGGAAGAACAACTCCTGAAAATACAGGCTATCGTTAAAATAATGTAACTGTCTTTTTTGATTCATTTTCAAAAAATACACACACTTCTAATTGGCATAGCATATGACATTCATTTAAAGTAAAAATGGTCAGATATGCATATTATTAGACTCAATGTTAATACAACTAAATTTCCTGAACCTTGGTTACAAATGACTTGCTAGTGGTATATATTTTTAATGCATCATTAAATTTCTGTTGAAAGTATCATGCTTATAATTTTGAATCCATGTACCTCAAGGATATTAATCTTTAGCTTTCTTCTTTGTTAAGACCTCACTGATTCTGATACAAGGTTAAAACTGGATTTATGGAATGACTTTCAAGCATACTTTATCTTCTGAATATGAGGAGGCACGTGAATGGTATTGTCACTATCTTATCTTTAATTCTGGTAAAATTCAAAAAGTTGCTGACTCCTGTCCTGATGCTATACTCCTGTGAGGAGGGAAGAGTCTAAGGGGCACCTTCCGCTGTGACTTTTATGTGGAAAGTTGAACAGAGACAGAGTTTGAAAAGGGAGGCTCTTCCTGCTTTCTATATTTCTCCCAGATGTGTCCCTTGCTTTGCAAACTCTGAGAACTTATGTTAATTCTGATGAGCAATTTTTAATTTTTTTTATTTTAAAGAGAATAAAACAAAAGAGGACAGATCTAAGCAGATCAAAACAGAACAATGTAAGCAACACAGCACTTCACAACAAGACAAATTGGATATTAACAGTAGCTATCATAGTGTCTCTTTCTTTCAAATAGCTGAGCTTAGCTTTACACACAATAGTGTCAAATATAACAAAGTAGAACAAAACAACTCAAGAGAATGGAAGTATTGCAAGGCATTCTGAACCAAATAACCAAAGATAAACAATGGCGGCTATATTATTACATTTTCCATAAAAATGTTGTTTTTACTATCATACATATTAAAATCAAATAAGACACAATGTGATAGAACAATGGTAATAGAAAAACAAGAGCATGGTACAACTTCAGGCAAGATGATATCAAATCAACAATGACTGCCACATTGTCTTTTCTTCAAAGTAACTATTCATACCACCACATATATTAAGATCAAACAAAACAGAATAAAACCATTCCAAACAATGAATGAAAACATAAGACTTCAAAGCAATATAATGGTGAACCACAATTACCATAAAATCTTCTGTACTCTTACCACTTTTTATACTAAGGAGACTATACGGTATTTATACATGTGAGTTTGATTTATTTAACTTATGAGTATGGATTCAAGTTGCATCCATTTATTTATAAATACCTCAATATAATCATTCTTTATAGCTGAGTAGTACTCCATTGTATAAAAGTACCACAATTTTTTTATCCATTCTTCAGTTGTTGGGCTGTTAGGTTGTTTCCAAGATCTGGCCTTTACAAATTTTGCTGCTATAAACATGGGTGCACATATATCACCGTGGTAAGATGTTTTCATTTCTTCTGGGAGTATGCCTAAGAGTGGAATAGCTGGGTCAAATGGGACCTCCAACCCCAGCTTTTTGAGGAATCTCCAGATTGACCTCAACATTTCTCACCAACAGTGCAGAAGAGTTCCTTTTTTCCCACAGCCTCTCCAGCATTTGTTGTTGGTAGTTTTGTTAATCCTGGCCATTCTTTCTGGAGTGAGAAGGAATCTCAGTGTGGTTTTAATTTGCATTTCTCTAATTACAAATGATGATGAACATTTTTTCATGTATTTATTTGTCATTCATATTTCTTCATCTGAGAACTGTGTGTTCATCTTGGATACCCATTTTTGGATTGGATCTTTGAATTTCGGGGGTCTGATTTTTTTTAACTCTATATAAATTCTAGATAGAAGTCCTTTGTCTGAGGGACAGTTCACTAAGATTTTTTTCCCAGTTTGTGGGTTTTCTTTTCACTCTGCTGGAGATTTCTTTGGACATGTAGAAACTCTTTAATAAGTCGTGATCCCAGTTATTGATTCTGGGAAGTATTTCCCATGCAGTTTGGTTCTTGTTCATGAATTTTCTATCAACCCCTATGTCTTCAAGATTTTCACCTATTTGTCTTCTGACAGATTTAGTGCTTCTGTTTTAATATTTAGATCTTTGATCCATTTAGATTTTAGTATAGTACATGGTGATAGACATGGGTCTAATTTTAGTTTTCTGCATATGGAAAGCCAGTTTTTCCAGCACCATTTATTAGAGAAACTATCATTCTTCCAGTGAACATGTTTGGCCCCTTTATCAAAGATAAGATGGTTGAGTGTGTTCATAGTTGTATCTTCCAGTCTATTCCATTGATCTTCAGGTCTGTTTTTATTAAGTCAGGGATTGTGATGCCTCCTGCCTTGGCTTTGCTGCTTAGAATTGCCTTTGCTATTACAGGTCTCTTCTGGTTCCAGATGAATTTTAGTAGTGATTTCTCTAGATCTATGTGGTATGTTAGTGGTATTTTCATTGGACTTGCATTGAATCTGTATAACAATTTTGTGAGAATGGCCATTTTCACAATATTTTTATTCCTATCCATGAACAAGGGATGTCTTTTCATTTTCTGAAGTCCTCTTCGATTTCTTTTTTCAGGGTATTATAATTTTCCCTGTACAACTCTTTTACATCTTTCGTTACATTAATTCCTAAGTTTCATTTTTTTGGATGCGAGTGTGAAGGGTGTGACTTCTCTTATTTCTCTCTCAGTGATTTTGTTGTTAGTGTATAAGAATGCTATTGATTTTTGAGTATTGACTTTGTATCCAGCTACATTGCTGAATTTCTTTATTATATCTAGGAGTCTTTCAATTTTAGTATATATGCTGGCGAAGCGAGCACCTAGGAGTCTTTCAATGGAGGTTTGGGGGTCTTCTATGTAGAGTATCATGTCATCTTCAAATAATGATAATTTAACTACTTCTTTTCCTATCTTTACTCCATTTATTTCTATCTCTGTTCTAATTGCTCTGGCTAGTATTTCCAGTACTATGTTGAATAGGAGCTGTGATAAGGGACATCCTTGTCTGATTTCAATGTAAAGGCTTTCAGTTTTTGGCCATTTAATATGGCCTTTATCATATTGAGGTAAAGGCCATCTATTCCAATTCTCTGTAAGGTTCTTATCATGAATGGGTATTGGATCTTATCAAAAGCTTTTTCTGTATCTCCAGAAATAATCCTGTGATTCTTACTTTTGGCTCTATTGATATGGTGGTTTATATTTATTGATTTACATATGTTGAACCATGCCTGCATGCCTGGGATGAATCCCACCTGGTCATGGTATATAATCTTCTTGATGATTTGCTGAATCCTGCTTGCCAATATTTTATTGAGAATTTTTGCATCTATGTTCATTAGGGAGATTGGCCTGTAGTTCTCTTTTTTAGTTGGGTCTTCCTCAGGTTTTAGTACAAGAGTGATATTTTCTTCCAGGAATGACTTAGGGAGAATTGCTTCCCTTTCAATTTCATTGAAGAGTTTGAGGAGTGTCGGCATTAAGTTTTCTTTGTACCTCTTGTAGAATTCCACAATGAGTCCATCTGCCTGCGCTCTTCTTTGTTAGTAGGGAGTTGATTGTATTTTCAGTTTAATTAATAGAAATTGGGTTATTCAGCAGTTTTACATCTTCTTGATCCAGCTTTGGTGGTTCATATATTTCTAGGAATCTGTCCATTTCTTCTGTGTTATCGAATCTATGAAAGTAGAGGTTTTTGAAATAGTTGCTGGTGATCTTCTATATTTCCAAAGGGTCAGTAGTGATTTCACCTTTTTCATTCTGTATTGCGTGAATTTGAGTGTTTTCTTTCCTTTTTTTAATTAGGTTGGCTATGTCTTATCAATTTTATTTATTCTTTCAAAGAACCAACTCTTTGATTGATTCTTTGTATTGTTTTCTTAGTCTCTATTGCATTAATTTCTGTGCTGATCTTTACAATTTCCTCCCTTCTTTTGGCTTTGGGCTTGGCTTGCTCTTCTTTTTCTAGCTGTTTGAGGCATAATATCAGGTTGCTTATTTGTGTTTGTTTTGTTTTCCTAATGTGGGAACTCAGTGCAATAAATTTTCCTCTGAGGACCACTTTCATTGCATCCCACAGGTTCTGGTAAGTTGTATTTGTATTTTTGTTTGCTTGGAGATATTGTTTAATTTCTTCTTTAGTTTCCTCTGTGGCAAGCTAATTTCTCAAGAGTGTATTATTTAATTTCCATGTGTTTGTGGGGTTTTTGCAGTTACTTTTATCATTAATTTCCAGTTTCATGACACTATGATCCAATAACGTGCATGGGATAATTTCAATTCTTTTGCTTTTGCTTAAATATGTTCTGTGGTTTAGTATATGGTCTATTTTAGAGAACACCCCATGTACTGCTGAAAAGATTGTATATTCTGATGTTGTTGGAGGGAACATTCTGTATATGTCTATCAAATCCATTTGTTCACTGGTGTGACTCAGTTCTGTTTTTTTGTTTTTGCTTATTTTCTGTCTAGTTGATCTATCCTTTTGTGTCAATGGTGTGTAAAGGTCTCCTGTTATAATTGTGTTATTGCCTATTTGATTTTTCATTTCTGTTAATACTTGCTTTGTGTAGTTGGGTCCTCTGGAATTTGGTGCATATATATTTAAGATTGTTATCACTTCCTCTTGTAGTTCTCCCCTAACTAGTATGTAATGACCTTCTTTATCTCTTTGAACAATTCTTGGTTTGAAGTTCTCATGGTCTGCAAACAGAATAGCTACCCATGCTTTTTTATTGAGTTCCTGTTGCATGCAGTATTGTTTTCCATCCTTTGACTTTCAGTTTATGAGTTTCTTTTTGGGTTACATGGGTTTCTTGTAGACAGCATATGGTTGGATGTTGCTTCTTGATCCATTCTGCCAGTCTGTTTCTTTTAATTGGTGAATTGAGGCCATTTACATTAATGGTTATAACTGTCATATATTGGTTTATTGTTGACATGTTATCTTTCTGATTTTGTATCTTAATTTTCCCTTCTGTTTAATTGTCTGTCTTGCTTAGTGGTTTTTTCCTATTTGTATCTAGAATGTCTTTCAGTATTCTTTGTAAGGTTCATTTGGTGATCATGAATTTCTTTAGCTCTTCTTTGTCATGGAAGTATCTTATTTCTCCATCCATTGTGAAGGACAGTCTTGCAGTGTACATCAGTCTGGGTTGGAAGTTGTTTTCCTTTAGGATCTGAAAAACTTCATTCCATGCTCTTCTTGACTTCATTGTTTGTGTGGAGAAGTCTGCTGTGATTCTGATAGGTTTTCCTTTATAGGTGATCTGTCTTTTCTCTCTAACAGCTTTTAATATTCTGTTCTTATGTTGGATTTCTTGGATGGTGAATACTATATGTCTGGGTGTAATTTTATTTTGGCTATGGCTATTTGGATTTCTATATGCTTCACTAATCTGTATGTCAGTTTCCATACTCATGTTTGGGAAGTTTTCAGCTATTACTTCTGTAAATAGCCTCTTCATATCATTTGTGTTGTCCCCTTCTTTTTCACTTATCCCTATTAATCTTATGTTGTTTCTCTTTGCATCACTTGGAGATGTTGAATTGTTCTTTTCTGATTTCTTGTTATTTTTAGAAGATCTTTCCTTTCCTGTTCACTAGCTGCAATCTTATCTTTGAGGTCTGAGATTCTATCTTCACTTTTGTTGAGGCAGTTATTGCAACTTTTAATAGTTTTTGATTTCCTGTATATCTCTTTGAATCTACTTAATACATTCTGTTTGTCTCTTAAACTGTTTATTCAGGGATTCTATCACTTTGCTTTGTTCCTCTAATTTTTTAACTGTGTCTTCATTGGATGCATTCAGTATTTTTTTCACTACTTTTATCATTTGTTCTTTTATCTGGGAGATTATTTCTGATTTGAATTCTCTCATAGCTTCCTGTACTCGCTTCTATATTTCAGTTGATACCATTTCAGGCATTTCAGGTGTATGTGTAATATTGTCTTCTATGTACATGGCTCCTAAATTTTCTTGGGATGGGCTGGAGGTTTGAGATTGCATTTTGGTCTTTCATTTTGTCATTTTCCTATATTTCCCTCTTTCCAGCAATGTTCCAAAGCTTTCCCTGGATGTGTTGGAAATCACCTCCTGAGCCCTCTGCTACTGGAACTCACTTGGCTTTGGCTCCCCTTGTGTGGTGGGCCTGGTTCCCTGGTTGAATAAAGGTTGTTGGGTGTGGTGTACTCAAGCCCGTGGAGCTTAGTCCAGTGCCCTAAGGGGGCTGAGCAGGCACTCAGCTGCCGGGATTGATGGTCCCAAACTTTTCTTAGCCTGCCCTCACGAGCTGCAACTCATCTTGCAGCCCAGCACCGGCTTCGGGATATGCATTTTTCCTGTGATGTGCTGATTTTTACTCTTTTCAGAAGATACCTAGAAGGGGAATAGGTAAGTCAGTGTGAATTTCTACTTTCAGTTTTTCATATTGTCTCCACAAGGTTTTCCATAATAGCAATAATAAATCACATTCCTGGTAGCAATGTGAAGAAATTCTTTCCCTCTCTTATCCTCCATTTGTTATCATTAGAGTTTTGGCTAATAGCTATTCTTTCAGGAATAAGATGATATCAATATAGTATAACTAGGCATTTCTCTATTGGTCAGTGATGACAAGCATTCTATCATGTACTTTTTTCAATTTGAATTTCTTTTTCTGAGAAGGGTCCACACATTTCAATTGGCCATTTTTTCTGAATCTTTTAATTTGCTGATCTAGTTTTTTGAGTTCTTTATTCTCAATGTTTGTCCTCAGTCTGTGCAATACCTAGCATAAATCTTTCTCATGTGTACATTGTTTCTTCATTCTTTGGGTGTCCCATTTTCTGTACACAAACATTTAATTCGATGTGAACACATTTCTAGAATCTCAGGCATCTGGAATCTCATGAGTAGTTACAACTAAATCAGCTTTTTTACTGTTTCCTTGGAACTTTTAAAATTCTTATTACATAATTTTCAGAAAACATACTATGAATATAGTGTGAAAAATCAATGCAGAGAAAAGTTTAGTTAAAATGCAATGTCTTTCATTTTTCTATTAATAGTGATTTAAAAACCTTTTGTTTTTGAAGTGAGTTAATGGTTTGAAAACATAAAAAGTATTAGATTTAATCTATTATTTTAGCATTTGCTCTAGAGATTATAATATATCCAAAGTTATTCCACACTATTCAAATTGGTACTATTCTATGTCATATAAAATGTAAAGTTTTTAAAGGCAAATATGTCACTGTAATTCCCTCATCATTTATGTTAATAGGCAATTCACAAAGCAAGACTAGAGTTTTATTTTAATAATCAGATTTGTTGTATAGAATTTAAGATACAAAATAATTCATTTGTATACTAATTATGATGTTCTCCATGTTTTTGTGAGATCTAAGTTTGATAACACTTGTTATAAGGTTAAAACACTTTTTAAAGTATTTTTATATCATGAGTTAGAATATTGTTGAAGTCAGGGTTTACAATGGAAAAAATTTAAAACAATAAACATAATTCATAGGATTATTTTATATATTCACCCAAAGAATGAAATGCAAACAGTGCAGTTCTTTATGCACACTAGAGACTCAAAAATCCAGCTGAGAATGTGGACCCTATGTCAATGTCTTGCACAAGTCCAGATCAAGATGTAGAACCCATGCCAAAGTTGTACATGTGTCCCACTAGAGGACTTGAAACCACGACAATGTCTCATGTGAAGTCTGCACTGGAGAGACCTAAAGAGCCATGGTTTAAGCTAGAAAGTCTGTGACAGTGGGAGGAAGGATCTGGGCCACTATAGCATGGGGTCTGCACTAGAGCCAGGAAGCCATGTTCACAGTAACTGTCATGATCCTCTGCAACAGTGAGGTCCTGAGCTCTGCTGATTATGAGAAATGCTGCTCTCAGATCAGAAAAGCCAGCATAAAGAGCTTCCCTAGGAGAATCAATAGCACACCGCTTTCCCCTCCAGTTTGCTTTTCTGTGCCATTGGCAGCAATCCTCAGGGCCCTTCACACCCACACAAGAAAAAACTTGGGCGCATACATTATGGTTGGCTGTGAAAGCCAACACAAAAGCGGAATCTTTGAAGATATCAGATAAAAACAAGGAATCACTTAGTGTAGAAACATAAAGCCAGGTCAATTAAAGCACATTTCTCAACACAAATCCTAAAGACCATGGAAGCATGGGGTGAAATATTTAAAGCTCTTAATGAAAGCAATCTTTGATAATGTAACCTGTAGAAACACCTTCCAAGTTGATGCAGAAAGAAGAATGTACCCTGATGAGAAACTTGCAGTTTAGCATCACTATACCAGCACTGTAAAAAGGTCTAAAGAAAGTCATATATATATATATATATATATATATATATATATATATATATATATATATATTTAAAGAAAATAAAGTACAATGATCTGATGGAATCAATAAACTTATCAGGATGAGCAGCCAATATGAATGGTGCATAACTAAGTCAAAACCACAAAAATAACACAATGTCAAAACTGTGTTAATATTTTTCAGAAATACTATCCAATATATATGGGTTGGATACTCCACTCAAAAGACACAATAGACAGAATAGATTCAAAAAATAAAATTTGCTATTTTATTTATTTATTTATTTATTTATTTATTTTTGTTATGGGGAATCAAACTAAAAAAAAATCCTGTTTTAAGGTAAAAAGAAGATACAGAATTAAGCCAAAAACATTGTAGATTTGCAATCAAAGCACAGAAGCAGCATTTTATGAAAAATCTATCAAAGCATGAAGCAACTTTCCAATTTTCAGGCAAAGTAGACTTCAATTCTGGACTGTTGAGAACAGATGAAGAAACTTACTCCATTTACAAAATGGAATAATTCAACAAATATAAAAAATTTGTAAATATGTGCATATCAAATACCAGCACAAGCAACTATATAAAACAAAAATCACTTCATGTAAAATGTCAGATACATGCAATCATTGAGGGCCAATTCCATCCTCCACTTTCACAACAGTCATACAAAAATTTAACAAAAATTATCAGTCAGTATTCAGCTTGACACAAATGAACTTAATAGATAGCTATAGAGAGTTTCATTCACTAAACAATAGTATCCAGTTGTTTAGGTGTATGTTCCATAGCACATGGAATATACAAATACTATTCTATGACTATTATTAAAATATATATGTGAATTAAATTTATCTCATTTAAAATTTCAAACCACAGGGAAGAGAACAGAAATTTTGCAAATATACACAGATTAAATAACACCTGATGAATAATCAATAGGTCACTGAAGTCCCTGAATTAAAAAAAAAAAAAGTTTGAGGACCAAATGTTCATGCCAGTGCAAACAATTAGAAGTTATGTGACTCAGTGAAGGAAGTCCTAAAAGGAAAGTTAATTCCTCTTAAGGTGCACTGCAGAACATGTGATCTAGAACAAAGGAATATCCAGGGTAGAGGGATTGGAGATGTGGGTTTGATTCTCAACCCGTGCACTGGTAGGCTGACAGGATGCGCTATCTGAATTTTCACTTCCTGAAACTCCCACAGTTTGCACAGCTTACCAGAATGGCTGGCTACTTGGATTCTTGGTCAGTTCCTCCAAGTCCCCTGGAATACCTGGTTCTCCAGAGGTGCTAACTTTTCTATTCCTGGAACCATTTTCATTCTCTACAATGAGTGAGCTGTAGGGAAGTGAAATAGCTTATTCTGTGGCATGGAAACAAACAAACAAAAAAACACTTCTCTTCTCTCAACTAAGATCATTGAGTCCATTTGCAAATATTATGCATATTGCCAATATTATTTATTGAAACAAGATTCAAACTGGCCTATTATGCACATATGATAATTCCATATGAAAAGCAAGTTAGTAATAAAGGCAATAAACACAGCTCAAAAAGCAAAGAAACAAACTCAGTTTCTTTTGAGTGTACATAACCTTTCTTGATCAACACTGACATCTCATTTACAAAATTATCCACTTCTAGAGGCACACATCTTAGAATCCTCAATGTCAGGAACTAAGGTATTAAAATATTGACAAGACACACAATTAGGCCTACAACACCATGTCTTGAAGAGTTTAAAATGCACTAATGCTATAAGGTACAGAGGCTGACAGTGTATCTCAATCACAGGGTACCACAGCCAGAAGAAGTCATTTAGTGAAAACCATATTCATGGAAAAGAAGAATTTCAGCACATAACCTGAAAAAGTAAAGGATTATTGTGGTCGTCACCATAAGTTTACCAGCATATTGGAGATAATGGTGGCTCTAGAATAGGTGTCCAGAATAGTCAGATCATACAGGAAGAAATACAAGAAGGAATGAAATGATTTCTTAAAAAAAAAAAAAAAAGACTACTGGGATTCTGTCACCTTCAGAATAAGAAAAGGACAGAAAGATGATTGGCCCCTTTGTGGTTGACCAGAAAATTTCAGAAGGTGGGTGTCTGCTCCTAAATGCCCTTTGATTGTTTCTCCTGTTCACACAGAATACTACAAGAGAGAACTATGGCAAAAAAGGTAGTGTCAGCTGTAGTTGGCATGATGAACTCTGACAGTTAACACCTTTGCATAAGACTCAGTTGCTTACATACTTTCTCCCTTTAGCCTATCTCCTAACTACTGTCATCAATGTATCCAGCCTCTATGCATCTATCCAACTCCAAAAATATACACCACATTCATCCTACTAAGTGAATAACAACAGTCCAAAGGATTGATATGACTGGTGTGTTTTGGGCTTAAGTAATGAAGCCTTAAATTCAAATATGTACCCTTAGTTACATGCTAAGGGGTGTTTTTCCTTAAAACCATAATACTATTTGTGACTTTACTGCTTGGATATGACAAATGTGTAACATATTCCAAAAGAAGTCAGGTCATGAAAGGGAGCCTTGGGGATTTTTCTGGCCTTTGATTGGACAATGTTAGTTTTGAAACATGAGTTTGGACATCCTTGTTCCCTTTTCATTTCATTAAAGAGTTTGAGAGTTTGGACAAATGATATTTCATGGAGTTCTTTTAGAATTCATCTGTAAGTCAATGAGTACTGAGCTTTATTTAGTTAATAAATGTTTTATGACTGTCTCAATTTCATTGCATGTTATGGGGTTGTTCAAGGTTTTTTAAACTTTTTCTTCTGTTCTGGTAATTCATATGTGTCTAGTAGATGTCCATATCTTCTATATTCCTCACTATATTTAAATACACGTTTTTTAAAAACTTACAAATAATTTTTTGTATTTTAGGAGTATACATTTTGATATTTTTTTCCTACATTTTTCCTCCATTGATGTAGTTTGTTGCTTTGTTCTTTTGGAAAGTGTGTCCAAGTTTCAGCCTAATTTTTTGGCACTTTTTAAAAATCAGTTTTCAGGATATTGCTTTTATATGTTTTATTCAATTTCATTATTTTCCATTTTTATCATTTCAAATTCTTACCTTATACTGAAGTTTGATTTAAATTGTCCTTATATTTTAGGAACATGGTATGCACTGGCTGGTTTGGTGGAAAGGCTAAGTTAGTGCAATTGAGATATAAAAAGGAAGTAAATGCTTCTATTGTTTGGTTGATTTTTGCAGGCCCGGGGCCATCAGCAGTCTGAGCATTTGTTGGGAGAATGACAGTATGCAATATAGCAAATATTATAACTTGCTTTTAAAAATCAATATGGTTCTCACTGTTTTGCTTTGTTCTGATTGGTTGTTTTGCTTTATTCAATATTCTGCTTTGATTGGTTTTATTCTGTTTTGTTTTTGGATTGATTTTGTTTCCTGATGGTATAGACAACTATTGAGAAGATAACAAGATATACTATTGTAGCTATTCTTGTTTTCCTAGTATCCTGCTTTGAAGTTGTGTACTAATTTTGCTGCTTTGTTTTGATTGGCTTTATTCTATTTTGTTTTGCTGCATTTTATTATCATTTAAAAATATATATATATATATATTATTGCATGTTGCATGCATTCATTCCTTTGACACTTCCTCTGTGCTCCAGAACCACAGACAGAGTGGTATTTAATATGATCCATCTGCATTGTGCTGCTTTGTGGACCAACTGGGCAACTCTCCTTGAACACTGAACAATCATCTCCAAGTACTGATATGTACAGATTTGGCTGATCCATTTCTTTATCCCTTCAATTGGCTTTAAGCAATATAAATACATTTAGCTGACTCACTTATGTGTAATCTTTGAAGCTAGGTGACAGTAACCCTGTGATTCCCAGAAAACATTGTTATGCATGGTGGGATGAATTACCAGTGTTCCATGCTATCAACTGGGAGGAGCCTTGTGATAAGAGACCATGACTTCCCAGGGCAGAAAAGTTTCCATATCAGAAGTGAAGCACCTGGCCCCAAAATATTAGATGCTACTTCAATTATCTTATGCAGATTACTAT
This sequence comes from Hydrochoerus hydrochaeris, assembly GCA_004027455.1. NCBI lineage: Eukaryota > Metazoa > Chordata > Mammalia > Rodentia > Hydrochaeridae > Hydrochoerus > Hydrochoerus hydrochaeris. Next base: position 137,689 of record PVLA01005684.1, read on the forward strand.
TTCTGCATATCATTCCCTTTGTAAATTGCAAGGATGATCTCAAGTCTACTCCAGCTCATAGCACTCATACACTCCCCATCTTTCTCATAGTCACCCATCCTTAGGCTTCTCACTTCTTCAGGCGTTAATAAAGCCCACCTGGACCCTGGATCTAGGCCTTTGTTCCAGTGATCCAGCATCTTGGTTGGACTTAGGACCCCATTAGCCCCCAATCAGGGTAATTATGTCTTAGTGTTTTATTCTCACTGTGAATCACATGGAAATGGCAGATTGGAATTAATTTATTGGAATTCCAATAACTTTTCCATGGGATCTCAATTACAAACTTTCTAGACCCAGACAAGGACCGAGAAGGGCTCTCTCCACTGCTACTCATCCAGTCAGAGAAAGCAAATGACAAGTGCACCAGTAACTACTAAGTACCTAAAACAGGTAATTACTGATAAATCTCCAAATACTTTTTAATTTTATTTATTTTAATATAAAACCAGTGGACAGTGATGAAGAAAATATAAAAATTTTTATTGCCTCTTTAAAAAACATTACTAAAAAGAATTAAAGAATAACAAAGTTAGTATAGAGTATACCATAATTTATTGTGTTCATGTAAGTTAGGTAAAGTGTTACTTAGAGTACAATTAATAAACCAAAAAAATTATCTTATAGAGAAAAGCAAGCAAAGGCATAAAACTTTTTTTAAGCAAAGAACTAAAATGCATCAGTGTAATATATTAGTGTAATCTTGTAATGAATTGAAAGAATGGAATACCTAATATATTTATTACCATTTCTCCTTAAATGCTAATCCTCTGTATTACATACATGGATATATATGTATAGATGCTCTCTCTGTGCTTGTCTCTCTTGCTCTCTCTCAGCCTCTATCTCTGCCTCTCTTTCTCTCTGTCTGCCTCTCTCCCTGCATACACACACACACACACACAAAGACACACAGACACACACACACACACTCAAATTTAGAGCTTGAAAGATTTCAGTGAAATCTCTCCTGATCTTTAAGTTTTGTTGTGAAAATCTGTTATGATTCTCATTGGTTATCCATTACAGTACATTCAATAATATTTTGTAACTGCTTTCAAGATATTGTTCTTGTGTTAGATATCTGGTGTTTTCATTATTTTGAAATATGTAGAGCCTTTTTTCTCCATTATGGCTTTTCAGGGTTCTATATCCTTCACTTCTCTGCATATCTATTTCTTTTTTTGTGTTTCAAAAGCTTTCAGCTCTTATTTCTGTAAGTAAGATTTTACGCCCCTTATGCTGTTTTAGCTTTTCATCAATTTGAGGAGCTTTTTATTGTCTTCTTGGAATCTTCTAACTCATGTTGGATTAATGTTTTGTTACCTTGTTTCTAAGCTATTTCAAACTCATTTATTACAGCAGTGTATAGCACAGTTTTTAAGCTCCAATTTAGTTTAAAATTCTGTGTCAGTACTTTTGAAACAGAAAAGAGCACAATTTCATATTGTTCCCCTGAGTTATGGGTAAATTTGGCTGCAGAAAATAAACAAAAAGATGCATCTTTCTGCTTCTGTGTCAGCAGTGTGGGAGCAGGAGCTTCCCTCCTCAGCTTCCTGTGCTGCATAGACTCTGCCTCCTGCCTGTCCAGAGAGCTCTGATTTTCAGTCCATAGCAGGCCTTTATTCCTAGAAAGCAGTCCCTTTCCTCTTTTCATTAATTTATATCTATCTGTAGTAGCAAAGCTGAAAAGAGAGCAAACAATAAGGATGTTTGATTTTTCAATATGTCATGTAGGTATTGCATAAAGTCAGAGTAAATGATTGGGTTTTTCATTTTAAACTTTATTGCATTAGAACACATGAACAGGATGTGATATATATATATATATATATATATATATATATATATTCCCTGGGGAGAGGGTGTATGAACACAACTCGGCTTTATCTTGTTCCAATCCCCATTTCCTACCCACCTATCTTCCCTTCTCTGTCTGGAAATTCCATCCCCATTCACATTTTATTAAGTGTTTCTCTGCTTTAATACTATTGATGACATATAACTTTTACATTGATTTTGTTGGTTTACTATCTGTACATGGCAGAATTCCATCCTTCTTACATCCCCTTTCCCTCCTAGTTTCCTTGACCTTTGATCTCCTGGATATTTTCCTACTTGCAAGAGTTCTATAGTTTCCTTCACTCTATCCATCTTTTATTTTGCTTTTTTTTGTTGAAATTCCTGTTTTTCACATATCAGATTGATGTACTCAGACATTGTCCTCTCTTCAATAACAACATCTGTGTGGCCAAAATTCTGGCCAATGTGTCCCAGATTGCTGGTAAAATATTCTGATTTCCCATTTTGGTATGAGATATAATAGCCATGCAAAAAACCATTTAAAGGTTTCTTAGAAAGAATACAACCCAGTGTGGCATGAGTGCCATAGGTTCACCACCACACTATATGACATTTGAAATTCTATGAGATTTCAGTCAAAATAAACTAAGTCTTTAAAAGGAGTTTGAAAAATGTAACAACAGAAATTTAATTGTTAATCACCTCTTGCTGCTGGCACTTGTTTTACTCTGTATATTGTCCTTCTGCATATTGATGCCCTGATAATACAATATTCTGCATGAAGCCCTAGCCTAAGCATTTGGTACAGAGTATCAGTAAGCTTGTTCCAGACTACCATGAAGACAGC